>LR736875.1:2206040-2219040 GCA_902654985.2 Oryctes borbonicus
GAGAAAGTTGTAGGCAATTTTTTAGTTAAACCATAATTTTTGAGATGTGATAAAAAAATTATTTTCTTAGCCAGCCATGATTTCATAAAAATTTCCGCGAATTTGAAAATATAATATTTAAAATGGCTATTTTTACAAATAAATAAATTACTGCAATTTTATTTTAATTTAATTTTAATAGTAAGGTACGGAGACAATTAATAGATGCACATCGCATTTGGTAACAAAATTAAAGGTACAACTAAGACTAAAGTAACAACTTAATTGAAGTATGTTAAACATGCATTTAAAATGTTCACATTACATATAATTAATGCACAAGTTATACATTTTGTTGCTTTTCTAACGGAACGTCCATCAATATTAATAAAAGCTTTTAGTACAGCTTCGCCATAAATTGAAACCTCAAAAAGGCAAACTATAGAATCGAAACTAGCAACTACCGCGTTCTTTACCTATCCTCGATGCTTCGCTTAAATAATTTCGTACAAGTTAACTGATTATGCGGTGGTACCCCATCGAGTTGAAACCGGCGAAGAAAATCTCCCTTAAGTGTTAATCTTTTCTTCCGGAGTGAAAAAATTGACTGCGCGTTGCCGTGCCTGCTTGTATAGACATTTGTGAGGTTGAAATCGATGGATTTTGCTTTACACGCGGCAATATGTTTACTTCTGTCTAGTTATTAATGCCTCTGTTAAACTTATTTAGAAAAAAATTATAGCTTAAATAATGAGTTCGGTTAGACTGTCCTGTTAAACATATAATTACATACAAGTCTCTCGTTTACACTTTTTCTATGGTGTGCGGCCCAGCGGGGTGTATAACCTTATAAAACTTGTCATAAGCTCAGGAGCCTTTGTGTGTAAAGTGTTTCATGGCTTTATTACTAATACCCCCTTGCCGTGAAGGGTGAAGCGCAGTTAATTGTCCGCCAACTGCGAATGATGAATCAATATTGTACCAGACCTACCAGGAGAATTCGATCTTAACAGGACTAGAATACATAGTACCAGAAGCGGGCGTTAAGAACTTCGCTTTTTCGAAATATCAAGTTAACCGTAAATTTTTACCAAAAAAAAGCCCCTTCAATTGATCATTTAATTTTATTGAAAATCTTATCAAATGAGTGCCAACGAATTATTGCAGATCTTCCAAATGTTTGCAATACGTTTTTGAAAATATCATTTTAGGAATTTAAAGAAGCAGGCCGAGATAGTCCGATTACCTTACAATACAAGGCATATTGATAACGTATCACAAATTATGTACATGCATTGCATAATTTATAATCTCATATCACTCGTATCAGATTGATCGCGAATTGACGAGATATGCAAGCTCTTCAGTTTAATATATTTAACACACAATTATCGTGATTTATTGTTTGTCTATTAACGAAATAATTATATTTACTTTATATATCTCTAGAAAATGCAAAGTTAGAAATATGACGTGACGCAAATCAACCAATAACCGAAGACAGGAAAGCCGTAGAAGCAGCCTCACCAATCGAAATTTAAAAATAAAGTTTTCAGTTCGGTTGCCTCGCCAATTCAATATTTTCCGCTAATGGTAACTATCCAGAAGTCAGAACAGCTCGAATAGCCGCCAAAAGTGCAGATGAGAATTTTCCAAGGACGAGATCGTCTGCTTTTACTCCCGAAGAGATCGATATGACCAGAGGTTCTGCCGATTTTCTGGGATTGATTTATTATTATAGTGCAGAGTTTGATGATACGGATGTACCCAAGCTATCAATTACTAGCAATATCGATGCCGAGAAAACTGTTGAAATGAATCAAGGAAAAATATAACAGCCCTGAGATTTTGACACAATCATACCGGAGCTAGATAATTAGCATTGAAGTGGCAACCTTTCTTGGATGATTTGTAATTTCTCACACAGTCAGATCTTCATATGCTCTTCGAGGCAATTTACGAAGACGGATCGATCTGGTCGGATACACGGCTTGGACAACATCGAGTGGAACTTAGATTACATGTAATCTACAAAAACCCATAACCGACAAGAAACTTAATTTTTCAGAGTGTAATACGGTCTTTACCATATGGGTTTCGATAACGCTACTAGACCGAGGATGGCCAAACAATCTGCTCACGTTTACAATGGATCTATCACTTTCTTTATATCGAGGATCAAAGGATGAATAAAGATCTTGCAATCTGGGCGTTGTGTTCGAATTTTTTACCAACGATATTCTTGAATCATTTTATTTCATTTAAATCGTCTTACTTTGAAACCAAAAAAAGTTACTTAACGATGAAGGCTGGTGTTTTGTCAGAACACATCACAATTGTTATTAGAGCAAACAGCTTTAAAGTTAATGCAAGGTTTTCCGGTCTTGTCGCCTTCTTGAATCACATTTATAACTGATTGCCTTTGTCCAATCAGTCTATCGATCATGTAATAGACGGAGTTCCGTTTGGTTTTCATTGCTTGGATTAGTTTATACTCTTTTAACTGTAATTGTTTTTGGAGGACCAGCAATAGCTTGAATAGATTCGACCTTTAGCCATTGGTTGATAAACAACTGTAGCGTATTTGCAAAGCAACAAACGCCGTTTTCAATTGCCGACGAACTACTCTCTGTTTTTACGATATTTTTGGCGTTAAGGTGAACAATAGCGATCACTTTCGCCAATCATACACCCGAACGACCACTTGCAAAAATTATCGAATTGTAACTGCGAAAACAATAACGTTTCACATCCTGAAAATAGAAAGCACATTCTTACTTTAGAAACGTTACGTAACAAAACGAATTATTCCATCAAAAAATCTGTTTTAAGAATGCAACAAGAGCAAATGTTTCTTTAATTGAAAAACAAAAAAAAAATTTGGTTTAAAGAAATTAAAAGTTTTGTTTCAAATCTATCTAGGTTTTTTGAATTAATGACATATTCTTTAAAAAAAAGCAATTGTACTTGAGTTAAAGGAAAAATCGAAAATAAATATTTCTTTCGTTAGAAATGGGTGTTTTTGAGCATAAAAGATATTTCTTTGAAACGAAGAAATAAGCTTCTTTGATTTAAAAAATCCTTTATATCGGCGTATGTGGTTTTTGCACATCTACAAGTACAATTGCTTGTGGTTGATCGCATATTATGATCGTAAATGTAAACTTTTCAGTGAATTTTAGCATATGTGTAATAAATTGATTGAATATTTTGACATGATAATATCTAGGATAACAACACATGAAACAAATTGGCACGTTAGATATCAACAGAAGAGAATTAAGAAGAACTTGAAGTAGACATTACAACTTTCTGTTTTCTGTTACTCTAAAGGTTCCTAGTAAATATTCATTTGCTAAGAGACTAATGCCGTATTATTGATGACACTTTATCTTGTAACGCAAAATGCGATCGGACTATAATTAATGTCTCAACAACCGCTATTAAGATAATTGCCAAATTAATCTCAGATAACCATCATTGCAGGCAACTCCTAGATAATTAGTTTATATATATAAGTGCTCGAAAATGATCCATGTTATTATCGAAATTAGTGGGACATAATGAGGCGGCTGATCCTAATTCTCTTGTTGGTGTAAGCATATCGAAGTTTGGGCGATAGAATTCGAATAATTGAAGAACGATCGATTTTCAGATGTACGTGCAAAGCTCAAAATTATGAGTTTCCGCCGGGGTTCGAATTTGGAGTAGCTACGTCCGCGTACCAGATCGAAGGCGCCTGGGATGCCGATGGTAAGCCTACATACTTTATGTAATGACGTAATTGTTTGCTTTGTGTTATAAATTTTCAATATTTCAATGAAATAACTCGCAATCTTCTGCAACCCACATATGTCAAATACAAACGTAGCGCAAAAGCAAGATAAAATTGCTTAAAATTGCATTGAATAATTAAAATATTTTTTTTTTAGGGAAAGGTGAAAATATCTGGGATTATGTTCTGCATACGGAGGATTGTTTCGCTGAAGACTGCTCGGACGGCAATATCGCTTGCGATTCCTACAACAAAATTGATGAAGATATAGCGCTGTTATTGGAATTGGGAGTTAACTTTTACCGCTTCTCGATTTCGTGGTCGAGAATTCTCCCCAACGGCCATATCTTCAACGTAAATCCAGACGGTATTCTATATTATAACGATCTAATCGACAAGCTGATATTAAACGGTATAAAGCCTGTAGTAACCATGTTCCATTGGGATTTACCGCAACCGCTACATGAAACTGGCGGTTGGACGAATCCGCGATTGGCACAGAGCTTTGTCAGTTACGCCAGGTTATTGTTTGAGACATTCGGCGATAAAGTAGATACGTGGATCACCTTCAACGAACCGTATCAGTTCTGCGAATGGGGCTACTCCACAGGCAAATTTGCCCCAGGTTATGCTCAGCAAGGGATCGGTGGCTACATGTGCGGATACACGGTACTTCTAGCACACGGAAGAACTTACAGGATGTACCAGGATGAGTTCAAGGCTGCTCAGGGAGGTAAATCTAATCAAAATTTCTTTCTTTTTCTATTGTTAGGGAAGAAATTGTTCTAACTAAGTGATATTGTTTTTAATTATAATATTACAACTGTACAACGCAGAAGGTCGGTATCATTACCGCCATGTGGAGCGACGTTCACCCAAGTGCAGTCTAAGAACCTATATCAAGGTGTTCCTGTTTCTGACCCATTTTCGTAGACTTCCTTTTCTAAGCGAATGAGGTAGCGCTAAGATTGTATTTTTTGGCCTGCTCTAGGGAATCCAATCTCTTCTCTATCCTAATTTTTTTATTTCGTCAATTTTCATCAATATTACAATGTAGCTTTTCTGCAGAATCTCCATTTAACTGAATACATTTACCCCAACGATAAGCTAATTCTTTTAGGTCGTCCACAAAGAAGTTTTTCGGTGTCTCCGCAGTCCACCTATTTATAACATATTGTACGTCAGTTAAACACTCAAATCGAACACCCCGTAAAAACTAGGAACAAATGAACATCATCGGGTGCGAGATCTGATGAGTAAGGTGAACGCGGAAGCAATCGTTCAAAATATCTTCTGCGTTAATTGTAGTACATTTCGGCAGATAATCCATCAAAGTAATCCCTTCGCAATCCCAGAATACAGTAAGTACCTTTCCAACAGACGGAACTGCACGCGTCTTAAGTGGAGACCCTTTCTTGCAGTCTACGCCATTCTTTGGATTGACTTTTGGTCTCAGGATTGAAATAAAGAATCCACGTTTCGTCAGTGGTTACTATCCGTTACCATAACGGGCTAACAGCTCTTGAAGTTGACGACAAGTGTCAGACCTATTGAGTTTCTGTTCCGGTCCCAACAGTCTTAGCACCCAGCGGGCTGAAACCTTGTTTACGCCCAAACAATCGCGTAAGATGTCATGAACTTATCGTGTGCTTATTCCTGGGCGTACACCAATTTGACAAATGGTCATTCGTCTGTCCTCTTTTGGTAGGTCCTCCACGGCAGTAATGTTTCTTTCGTTTACCGACGTATTTCGGCGGCCACTGCATGGATCGTCTTCTAATGATTTCTACTGATTACTACTCTCAGTTTTAAAACGATCGAGCCTCCGATGTACACTACTTTTAGATTCCTGAGACTCACCAAACACTCTTTGCAGACGTTGAATAATTTCTGAAGTTTTCATACCTTGTTTCCGCAAAAAGGAAATTATTGCTCTTTGAGATTTAACAAAAACAGTGCTAGGAAAACGCGTCTATATCCATCGAACACCTAACCTAGACCGAACTCTATTGCACGGGATAGCTGCATAGACACGACAAGATTTGTCTATCACCAATAGCATTGCCTATAAGTGCTGTATAATTCAATTAGAGCACAATTCTCAGAACTTTAGAGACATCCCTCGTATTTCCGTATGCATAACTTCGCTTTCGATTCTACGAGAAACCCTTTTATAGCCACATAACAAGATTATTCGCCAAACGAGTGCAAATTGGCCACTTACTTATTTAAAAGTTGATGGAATAATAGAATCGGTAGTTGATGTAACAATTTGATAATATTGAAGTTTGTTAATAAATTGATAAAATTCTTCTTTGGCAATTTCTAACTTTATCTAATTTTTCATCTTTTGCTTCAGAAGTACTTTTCAAAATCGTAGATCGTGGATTATGACTAGAGTGAGGACGTTCGGTGCAGTTTGTTAGCGAGTGTTAGTCAGCTAAGCGTCGATCGGGTATATGCAGTAGCGTAGATAAATTGAGAGTTATATTTCGTTGGCCAGTACTGCCGTCGCTCTCCGCCTATCTCCTACGTGGCGAGTTACACGCATGCGAGACTTAGCCTTCCACCGAACGTAACGCCAATGACAAACTGCACGCAACGTCGCCACTCTAATTATGACCGACGATGACCATTTTTGTTCGTAGCAACCTCAGAGCCGATATACTCCAAACATGTTCAATTTGTTCAGACGCCTTAGGATTAATTAATGATAAATTAACAAACAATTGTATTAGCGGAAAATTTTTACTGATAAAGTATCACAGGTACGGATTATATCAGTGGAGATGAATTGCTTTGTATTTTTCACGAAAATACTTCAAAAACTCGTGATATGTACCTTTAGTGACTTGTCACTTTTTTTACAGCCGAAAAATGTGTCTATTTTTATGAATACTTTGATTTTAAAATCTGTACTAGATATACAGGCTGGCGCATCACAAGGGTGTCACGAAAAGTAGTACAATATTTTTGTTAAGGACTATGTAGGTTTATTGGGAGCAAGTTTTACAATAATTTTAATATTTTTTTATGAGACTTTTTTTAAATTTTTTAAAATGAATGAAATTAAACATTCATTGTTTCTTTTAGACCCGATTGTAGGATCCACTTTTTTTTGCAAATTGAAAAATTACGAAGCTTTAAATTATATTTATCCTTGCAAATTTGGAAAGCTTCCTTTTAAAATAAATAAATACAAATTTGAACAGAATATTAAATTTAGAAATTGAATTTATTAAAATTAAACAAATTGGCCATAACATTAAGATCGGACATAGTAATCTTGAAATCCTGAACCCGGGTCCGATTTATTCAAACCCTTAGCCCAGTGATCACAAATTCTTATGTAGCAAATGCATCGTCGGTTAAAAGGTTCAAATGATATTAGTAGGTGTCTTCTTGAATTGTTTGCGATAAAAGTCCCATAATAATATTTAATTTTAAAGTTTCCGCAAGAAATTTTGGAAAGATTATCGATGTCGCAATGTTGATTTATTTTTCCCGATTATTCGATGTGCCTTGATTCCACGGCGATGATGTGGACGTGTCCTGATACGATCTTGTCAGGTACATCGAAACTATGTTGATTACCATAAGTTTTTTTGATTGTTGCATACGAACAACAGTTGTTGTTTAAATTTTCATATAAAGGAATATAATTCCGATTTGCGTTAGTAATATTGAATTTTCTCGGCACAACTTGATAATGGATTCTTTTTTTTACGAAACCTATTTTACAAAATGTGTAAACCGAGGATGAAAACCCAGTGTGGGGAAAATTGGAATCAACACTGCTTCACCTCGCAATTAAAAGGAACTGAAAAACTGAAACGCGTCAACAAAAATGTCACGTTTTCGCAGCACCGCTAAGAGTTACGGTACTTTCATGGGTGCTAGCTACGCTTTTAAAAAGAAGTAAATGAAGATAATATTGCCCAAAATGAAAAATTCACCGCAATTTCAACTGCAAGCTCCACTCGATCAAATTACACAGATTGAATAATTGTGTTCAGCGAGCCGTAGAGCATCCACGTCCTTTTTTTTCATAGCTAAATTTACGTACCTGTTTGCTTTTTATAAAACGGTAATTGGTACATGCATCTACCTCAATGTTATATTGTCTTAAACTAATTGGCCAAAAAATCGCATTCTATTAGTGAAAAATGCAGGTTTCGACGGAGGCGCCCTAAAGACCTCTCCGGACTCTACAGGGCTCCATCGATGGCAGCCCTTCTAGTATAAGGACCTAGGGAGAAGCTGTCGAAGAGCGGAGGACGGGTCTGTAGCCGTATAATCGCCCTTCGAAAAGACCTATTTTAGCGGATTTTCGACTTTGGCGCCAGAACCGGAAGGAATAGGACACTAACTCCCTCGGAAATCGATTCAACGTATCATTTTACATAAACGGTGCAAATTTCATCTTCCTACCACCCCCGGAACGGATCCTCCAATTTTAGACTGAAAGGAAGGATCGCGATTCAAAATTTCAAAGTCGAAAATCAGAAAAAAAAAGGTTTTTTTCGAAGGGCGATTATAGGGGTACCGGAAGAGATTCATGTTTCACTCTTCGACAGCGTCTCCCTAGGTCCTTATACTAGGGGGCCTTGTCGAAGCCTGCATTTTTCGCTAAATTTTTTGGCAAAGAAAGAAACTTTAGCCCAAATCTGACCGAATTTGACCGAAATCGGAATGGTCAAGATTTTTTCAGTAGTAATAATGGGTCTCGTGGTTAGTGGCAGCCAATGTGAGAAGATAAAAAATGACACGTCTAACGTTTCGACAACAGTTATGTCATCTTCCTCAGAAACTACAATTCGAAATTAAGAAGAATAAATATATTTGCAAATTATTATTTTCTTTAAATTTTGTATATAAGTTTCTTTCGTTTTTGAATTCTCAATTTTTGTAACATTTCCCATATAAAATATTTAAGCGTTTCAATCTGCAAAAGATTTCCTCCTCCAGCTTTTATGACCGCCCTCATTCTCTTGGTATTGTATCAAAGTATATATAAAAGGTGCTTTAAGATGCTTGGAGGTCTTGGGTACTTTTGGATTCCGGTGAAATGAACCTTGCCGACACTGTGCCCTTCTTTCTAAAAATCTCCTTGGATTTTACAGGCAAAATCGGTATCACCATCCATGGCGCATGGCGTGAAGCAACTCAACCCACAGCCGAAGACAGAGAAGCCGCAGAAACAGCGTTGCAGATGACCGTAAATATACACAATTCCTGAATACTAGTCAAAATTAAAGAGAAAATAAAAAACATTTTCAGTTCGGTTGGTTCGCCAATCCCATCTTCTCTGACGATGGTGACTATCCAGCAGTTATGACAGCTAGAATAGCCGCGAAAAGTGCAGAGGAAAACTTCCCAAGGACCAGGTTGCCTGCTTTCACTTCCGAGGAGATCGAAATGATCAGGGGTTCCGCCGATTTTCTAGGATTGAATTATTATGGCACCAATTACTGCAGTGCCACATTCAACGATATGGGTGTACCCCAACCGTCACTCACAAACGACATCGGTGCCGATTGCAGCGGACAGGCTGGCGAGACCGAATCATGGGGAATGAGGAGATTACTGAAATGGATCAAGGAAAACTACAACAATCCTGAAATTGTAGTAACGGAAAATGGTTTAGGGACAACTTCCGCGGACCTAGATGATTGTGGTAGAACCAACTATTACAATGTAAGTGGTTACAATACAATTACACATAGACGAATTTGTTGCCTTTCCACTTTCGATTTTCTAAAATTTGAAAATGTTCACGTTTTGTGCTGATTTCCCATCTTTTTCCGAACATTTGCCCATTCTCTTCTTGGGATAAACCAGAAACAAGATATGGGAGAATGACGGCTGCTGCAGACCCTATTTATAATATCACCGCAGCTCTTCTTGTGCTGATTTGTACCGTAAAAACTTCGTTTTTTACTAGAAACCGTTTTAGAAATATTTGACAATGAAAGTTGGCGCGCACCCTCAATTTTTCGGCTTCTGAAAATTTGATAACGGCAGTCTTTTCTGATGGTTCTGTGCTGATTTGAGCAGTAAAAACGTCATCGTTGCGGTTCATTATTCTATAACTTGTGCTCATTTGTGCCTTCAAAATGTTCTCGGACCGTTTTCAAGATATTTTCGTTTTTTAAAAATCCGATAATGGCAATGGTTTTGTGCTTCTCTTGTGCCGATTTGTGCCGTAAAGTGTCGCTGTTTACTCATTTTTGAGATATCTGAAAATAAATAATACATATTCTTTCTGTAACTAATAGTAGATCGTGTTCGAAAATGTTGTAATTACTGTAAATTCGGCAGTCATATCTCCACATGCTTCTTAACGCAATCTACGAAGACGGATCGAATCTTGTTGGATACACAGCTTGGAGTCTCATGGACAACTTCGAATGGAACCTAGGTTACACGTAAGACGACTTCTTCAACCATTCAGAAAACTCGTAACCGACAACAACTTAATCTTTCAGCGTAAAATATGGACTTTATCACGTCGATTTCGATAGCCCTGGTAGACCGAGGACACCAAGACGATCCGCTCTCGTTTATAAGAACATCGCGGCGACTAGAAGGATCGATAGGCATTTCGCACCGGCCACTTACGATGAATGCTAGTATGTTTTCCGTATCAATGAAATCTAATAGTGGAATAAACTCTCCTTCACACTGCTTTACAGTTACACTTTCCCGACAGGATTCCAATTCGGTTGTGCAACATCGGCGTATCAGGTAGAAGGTGCTTGGAACGTAAACGGTAGGTATTACTTCACAATTGCCTTTACCACAACACTTTTCGAAAGGGCGTTATGAAAAAGTCATATTGTTAATATGAGTAAAGCCAATTTCTATAACAGCAACATCCGGTTGATTATTCTTTGCAAGCTTGGATAATCTATATTAAGGACACTGCAACACACTTCTTTATGATCGTGATGTGGAACATAAAATTTTAAAATTTTTTCTGGCATTGGCACTAAACTATGTTTCGGTCTTTACACCAGTCAGTTCAACATAATGTAAGACGTAATCGCAAACCAGGGCTTGGTGAGCGGGAGGTGTGCCTCTAAACCGGGCCGCATAGTAAGAAATGTTCGTGATACTGAATAGCAGTCTCACTACTGAGGAAGGACTATAGGTTGCAACACGTTGGTAGCTAAATTACGTAAAAACATATTTCACAGCATAAAATGCGACTAGCTCTAATTAATGTTGCCTCTGGGCACCAAGAAGAATTTTTATAATGTTTCTAGATTTAGTCTTAGATGTTTGTGCAAGTGGCTTGTTGGCCCAAAACGGTCTCATTATTCCTTCCAATAAAAAATTCCAATGCTTGCATCTCCTGGCCATCATCCACGCTTTGAAAAATGACAATAATACAGTATGTATTGTAACGAGAGAGAAGAACAATCTCTACTATCGACTATTATACAAAGCAAGAGACTAATACTCGCTAATGCACGTGGTAATGAAGTTGCCATGTTGCAGGCGTTTCGTGTTACGTCCACAACAATAATAAACCATGAAACGATTGAAAACCTGAACATCTGTTAGCTGATAGGACATAAGGTGCAGAGTAATCGGTTAGTACTTACAAATGTTTAAGGACCACTCTACTAACTCACCAGAAAATATACAGACCTCCCGCTCGAATACGACGGAAAGCTACCGCCCGCGCGCCTGGATGAACATTAACCGTTTTTTTCGAAATTACCAAGTTTTATATTTAAAAATCTCTTTTTCTAACCTTAGGCAAAGGTGAAAACATATGGGATTACTTGACGCACAAAGATCCTTCACCGATAACCGACGGAGGCGACGGGAATATTGCCTGCGACACTTACCATAAGACAGCTGGAGATGTCCAGCTCCTCCAGGACTTAGGCGTAAATTTCTATAGATTTTCGATTTCGTGGTCGAGACTTCTACCAACCGGCCATGCCAACTACGTTAATCCGGATGGTGTTCGCTATTATAACGAGCTGATCGACGCCTTAGGGGAAAAAGGGATCACTCCGCTGGTGACGTTGTTCCACTGGGACCTACCGCAGCCGCTGCAGGAAATCGGCGGCTGGCCAAATCCTCTCCTCGCCGACCTTTACGTCGACTATGCCAGAGTCATATTCGAAACTTTTGGTGATCGCGTAAAAGACTGGATCACCTTCAACGAACCGTACCAGATATGCCAGGAAGGTTATTCTTTAAACTACAAGGCTCCTGGATACACTCAAGACGGAATCGGGGGTTACCTCTGCGCCTACACCGTGTTGATGGCACATGCAAAAACTTACCACATGTTCCATGAGAATTTCAATGAAGATGAAGACGGTGAGTACTTTTTTATTTTGACATACATTTTCCACAAATAATAACATATTACTGAGTTACTGACAAGGTAAAAGTATCTAGCACACGATTAAAAGATTTGTGTAAATTGAAACTTAAATGCCGTCAGTCTTAGGCCATGAATTGCCATTATATTTTCGTCTAGTTTATACGCGTCTCTTACCATAACAAACGATGAATAAGTCTGTTTCTTGTTTCAGGAAGGGTAGGTATCACCGTTCACGGTATATGGTCCCATCCGGAAGATATCCACTCGGAAGCCGATAAAATAGCATCCGAAGGAAAATTGCAAGAACACGTAAGTCACTCGCTGTATAACTCAACGATTTTCCAAGTCTGGAGTTATATCTGTATTTTAAACAGTTCGGTATATACCTTCATCCGATCTATTCGGAAAATGGTAACTTTCCGCCTTCACTGATAGAGAGAGTTAATGCTCTGAGTGAAGAAGAAGGTTTCGCATGGTCCAGATTGCCTACTTTCACACCGGAAGAAATCGTACTCCTTAAAGGTTCCGGCGACTTCTTGGGTTTCAACCATTACTCTACCGATCTATGTCATGCCCTAAGCGCGGCCGAAGCGAAACGGCCATCGCACGAATACGACGCTGGTGGCAGGTGTAGTAAGTCTGAGGTATTTGAAGGCGCCGCTTCATCCTGGGTGAGAGTCGTTCCATGGGGATTCCGTAAATTGCTGCATTGGATTAAGGAACAGTACAACGACCCGGAGATATTGGTTACCGAGAACGGATTTTCAACCTTCGGAAATTTCCTTCAAGATTGCAGAAGGATAAATTATTATAATGTGAGTATTTCAATGTTTTCTTTTAAAGAATTTGGGTTTCGCCCAGGAAACCGAAATTCTTTAAAAGAAAACAACGACCGC
>LR736875.1:2224040-2235194 GCA_902654985.2 Oryctes borbonicus
GCGGTCGTTGTTTTCTTTTAAAGAATTTCGGTTTCCTGGGCGAAACCGCGTCGTAATTGCATGGGAATGCAAACGCCGTTCCGACCCGGAAACCCAAATTCTTTAAAAGAAAACATTGAAATACTCACATTATAATAATTTATCCTTCTGCAATCTTGAAGGAAATTTCCGAAGGTTGAAAATCCGTTCTCGGTAACCAATATCTCCGGGTCGTTGTACTGTTCCTTAATCCGATGCAGCAATTTACTTAATCCCCATGGAACGACTCTCACCCAGGATGAAGCGGCGCCTTCAAATACCTCAGACTTACTACACCTGCCACCAGCGTCGTATTCGTGCGATGGCCGTTTCGCTTCGGCCGCGCTTAGGGCATGACATAGATCGGTAGAGTAATGGTTGAAACCCAAGAAGTCGCCGGAACCTTTAAGGAGTTCGACTTCTTCCGGTGTGAAAGTAGGCAATCTGGATCATGCGAAACCTTCTTCTTCACTCAGAGCATTAACTCTCTTTATCAGTGAAGGCGGAAAGTTACCATTTTCCGAATAGATCGGATGAACGTATATACCGAACTGTTTAAAATATAGATATAACTCCAGACTTGGAAAATCGTTGAGTTATACAGCGAGTGACTTACGTGTTCTTGCAGTTTTCCTTCGGATGCTATTTTATCGGCTTCCGAGTGGATATCTTTCGGATGGGACCATATACCGTGAACCCCATTGCCCATTGCTGTACCTTCTAATTGTTCATAGTACCAGCCCTCTAATTGAAAGCAATTTTGCTTCATGCAGAGTGATGATAATCTTTTATATTCTGCTATTTTGGCATCTTCAATATTATTGAGCCTTAGGAGCTCAACCAAATAATTTATGGTTTCAGGGATCGGTACACTGGGGAAATCTAATGAATTTTCTACTTCAAGGCTGTTTACTTTGATGGGTAAATTTTTGTATTCATTTACTAGCCATTTGGACAGTTTGTACGTGGGTGAGTCTATGCCTGAAGCTATTGGGCTCATAGATTTGCCCGATTTGTAGATTTTCGGTAGGCAGTACATTTTTGCCACTGTTGGGTTTCAAATTGATAGTTTAAACTTAAGGTTCGCGTTAATGAGTTTTGGACAATTTTTCAGAGTTTCTTTCGTTTCTCTAATCATAGCTAGTAAAGAATTTTTTCGCAGTTCTTTATAGGTCCTGATTATAACAAACTGTTTACGCGATTGAATTAATCTGGCTTGTCCAGAATGTCTGCTTTCAGATAAAAACAGTTTTTATTTTTAAGCCCTTTAATGATCCCGAGATCTCCTGTGTTATGGCTTAAACTTTTAACTTCGTCTAAGTTTTTTGAAATAGTAATTTTGCATGCGTTTCGTACGTAATCTTTCGTTGTAGCATCTTTTCTACCGACGCGATGAGTCCTTCAATTGGGGCCTTTGAGTCGCGAATACAATGTTTTAACCACTTATTTAACAGTGCGATTTCGGTTTTACTAAAGGTCTCCGACGATTGATTAGAAATCAGTGGTGCGTTCCCCAAGAAACGTACGGTGTTTTTGTTCTTTTTTGGACACATTTTTCTGAATTTTTTGCTGAGGGCTCGCATTTTTGATTTGAATTTACGATTGCTCTGTTCGATTAAACATCTTTAGAAATCACACCACCTTTAGAAACTGTATCCGTCTCAAAAGCTATCTAATTCTACTTCCAAGTGACTACGTCTTGCGTACTGATTATCTGATTTCATTTAGTAACCATTGCTTTTTAACGTGATTCATAATACTAAGTGGGTTTTTGCGGTTACTGGAAATGGTAACTTTCATAAATTTTGGGAAAACATTGTGTTTTTTACAGCGTTTAAAAAATAAGATACCAGCTTGAATTAACTTAATTAAAGCGGCTCAAATCCTTGGGCTGAAGAGCCATGATCAATAATGATAGCAAGGACTGTGGCGTTGTATGGTAAACAATATATTATTATATAATTAATGAAACTTGTGTGGTGCGGAGGTTGCCGATACTTATGTGTTGTTTACCGTATTACGCCACAGTCCTTGCCATCATTATTGATAGTGCAGAAAATCCGTAAAGACAAAAGGAAAGATGCTATCCAACCCAAAGCTAATGTTATGCCATCGAATTTCCGTATGCACATCTCACCCATATAGGAACCTATCTGCTCTTGCTTCTTGAAGGAGGATCGCAATTTTTTCGGATGTTCCTCTTTCAAGAACTCGCAATTAAATTCAAGCTGGATTTTCTGCCCTTCACAACATCACAAGCTTATTGGCGGCTAACTCTTGTAGAGCTATACGAATTTCGTTCAAGTTCATCAAAGAAAACGCCTTGCTTCTTTTATAGAAGAAAGTTAATTAATTTATTTGTTTGTATTTACGTTCCAGATCTAATTTCGGGTATGTTCCCATTCCCTTTGAAGGGACGAAAACCAAATTAATCTTATAACTGCTTTCATATTAAAATCTTAATCTAATAGCGTTTTTTTCTGTACAAATGAATACTTCTCTAAATCTTTCCATTGCATCCAAGATAAGATAGTATTCAGATAATCAGAACGCAACTCGCTCTGGCCATCAAACATTTAGGAGTCCAATCCTTAGCAAATATTTGACGCGTTATCGAAGATAAATTATCAATTATAACGATGTTCTCGTAAAAAAAATACGAAAGGAGATTCGAGTATTGAACGATAAAGACGACCTCACGTTACGTAGCATATACGGCCGAAATCCAGAAATGGGAAGATGTATCACCCTGGCTTTATTTTGTCTTATGTAAGGCTTAACGTATTCATTTCGAACAATTATCGTCGTTAGGTAATAAAATCACAATTTCTGATTCCGCCAGATCCTCTACAGGCTGCATAGAGTATACTTTCCATGACGACTTCAAGTTTGGCATTGCAACTTCCGCCTATCAGATTGAAGGAGCATGGAACACCAGCGGTAAGTGTTTTATGGAATTTTTTTTTCTTGATTTTATTGAAAAAAGAATATATCAAACTTGCTACAACATCAACAATGCTAGGCCATTACAGTTGGTTGGTCGAGCAGTGGTATAACACTTTTGTTCAGTAGCATGAATGCTGAACTATCGCTTTGTTTCACCAAGGGCTTCCAGACGATTGCAGTCTTTGATTTGGGAAGTTCTGAGATTTTTATGTTGTTCCTAAAAAGGATGCGATTGGTAAAACTTTGAAGGTAGGATAGATACGCTTGCTTACGGAAATTAAATTTACAACAGTGTGAATTAGGAAATGGAATTTCCTGGTTTGTCGGGCGGTCATGTGGAAGAACCTAGTGTCTACCAGATTCCATGTTCGTACGGTAGTGTGTACATCGGTGAAATTAAGCGATCGGTCAGCATCCGTGTTACTGATCATGCGCATTGTACACTGCCGTTCAGAGAAGTTCGGTCGGTTAGTAAAAAAACATGAAAAGGTTACAGAAACAAACGAAACTAAAAACAAAATGCAATTTTATTGTATGTACAGGTGAAAAAGACAAAAATAAATAAATAAAAAGTTATTCTGGCCTAATATAACATACTGAACATTATATTTTTTTTTTCGTCAAAAAAACCTCCTTTGCTGTTAATCACCGCTCGAACTATTCTAGGCATTCTTTCGATAAGTTTTGTTAAAGCGGATTGTGGAATATTAATCCGTTCATGTTGCAGAATATTCCGTAAATGTTCTTGTGAAGTTGGGCATATTATCCTCCTGTCCAGTTCATCCCACAACAACTCTATCGGGTTCAAATCTGGGCTTTGTGGGGGCCATGTCATTACTTTCAAGGTGTGCTGTTCTTCTTGCTCCTTTAGATAGTTCTTACACACTAACGCAGTGTGTTTTGGGTCGTTGTCATGCATGAATGTAAAGTTACGGCCTATTATACGCAATCCTGATGGCACTGCATGATTCTGGAGTATTGCAAAATAATTTTCCTTCCTCATTACACCCTTACATAACTCTGCATAAATCTCCCGTCCCAGCAAAGGAGAAACATCCCCACACTAACGCAGAACTACGCCCTTACTTCACTGTAGGCACAATGCAGTTCGGGATCACTTTTCGGTTTTAGATCTTCGGACATAAACTCGTCGATTTTGCCCAAAAACCTCAAACTTTGACTCGTCACTCCAAAGCACGTGTTTCCAATCATCTAACGACCAATCTAGATGAGAACGGGCCCACTGTAGCCGTTTTGCTTTGTTGACCCGACGTAATAAGGGTTTTCGAATGGCAATGCGTCCATGAAGGTCCGCTTGTTGAAGTCGACTTTTTACCGTACTCGCCGAAACTTGTTCTTCACGGCCGCCATTGACTTCGGCTGCTATGTGTGGCGCTGCTAATTTTCTATTGCGTTTGCTTAATAATACAATTCTCAAATCTTCAGCTTTTGTTGTTTTCCTAGATGCTCCAGGACGAACACGATTTTCTATAGTTCCAGTTGTCCGATATCGCTTTATGATGTCATGTACTGTTGAACTTCTCATATTTCTTTTTGCAGCAATTTGTCGCCCCGAATATCCTTCTTCAAACGGCGTAATAATGCGTGAACATTTCTCTACACTGGTAGGCTTGCCACGTGCCATTTTGAAGTAAATTTTCTTAAAACTTTCGCGCAAAAACGACAGGTGCACACCAACACACGTTTAACAGTAAAATGAAGCAAATTTATATCTTTACGCCCGTGATAAATAAACAAGAGTGATGCTGCGGTATACTTCCTAAATGTATTGTTCGTTAATAATCCCCAAACGACCCGTTTCAAAAGATCGGCACTTCCGAGAAATTCTTGGAATGATAATAAAAGGGACTCTATTGCGGTTGTCGCAATATTTCTACTTTACATAATAATTTATGGCTTTAATCCCTTAGAAAAGAGTGTATGCTTAATATTTTTCTAATTTTATGTATTAATAATTGTATACAGTGTGATATAATAGATTTTTATTGTAACTTCACTGAACGGCAGTGTACGTAGTCGTTGCGTGTAACCGGAGAACTGCCACCATATCCGGTTTAACTCTCCTCGTATCTTGTCTCGCAACACTCACTATAATAGTAAAAAATTCCGTGAATTTATAAGAATCTTCAAACATCCCAACAATTTAAATCGCGACCATGGCTACCCCTTACATCATACTTGGAAATTCCAACTGATTAAACCTTCTAGCAATCACTACGGTTCGTTGATCCGCTTCATTAATCCGTAACAATCTCTATATAAGCCTTTCCGGAACGAACAGTTCAGTCAGCGTGCCGTAGCAGTCCTGAATATGTTTCATAAGTATGAGGACTAAATATTGGTAGAAGTTACGACAACGGCACGGCTCCAATTCGGAAACCACGGAAGCCTACACAACAGATCTTTCTGGGATTTAATCCCTTTCATCTACGCTCAATTAATTTAAACTTCAAATTTTCTTGCAATTATTTCGAGTTAGCTCTGCTGAATTACAGCTCGATGCTAATGTGAGAACAAACTAGAATATGCCAGCATGGTTTGATGTCATTTTTATGCATCGCACGTAATGTTCACTGAAAAAGTTCAGAGCAAATTTTTGAAATATCCTTCTTGTGAAACCGAGAGGATTTATCTAATGCATGGTTTCCATCAAAATGTTCTCCTGCAACAGTTCGGTACTGAATCATTATATCTGCGACGCCAACTCGGCAACTTCTTCCCGTACAACCTTTTCCATAATGATATTGATTGCACTTACCTCTTATGCAAATTAATTTGGTTGATCAAATTAAGTGTATCCAGTTAATTGGAGATTATGTAAGAAACCTACATTGCGATATTGATGAAAATTGACGAAATAAAAAAATTATAGCTAAATTCACAGAAACATCCCTCGTATAACGCTTAATGATTGAAGTAATGGTGTTAAAAAAAGGTAATAAGTGGAGTAAAAAGATCGAGTAAACAAACAAAACAACTTATCGAATTTCGGAAAACAAAAACAAACAATCTATCTCGTTTATTGTTGTTATTTTTTATATATAATTTATAGTACTTAATACTTTCTCAAAATACGCTTATCTCAAATGTTTGTTGTCCTGATGTAATATTTATCTTTGATCGTTATATAGATTGCTAATAAAATAACCTTAAGCATTAAATGTACTACGCACAAATTAATATTTTTTTTTTCTTAAGAAGATAGGCATTAGTCTTGAGCTAGTGCAGCCAAATAAGATGGATTTATTTGTTCTTTATTAAAATAATCTTGGAATACGTAAAACTGTTTGTACATGACTAAGCCTATCGACAATATTCTTAACATAAGTGCTTCAATATTGCGATAGGCGTGTTCTTATCTTTCATCAAATATTTTAGATTTCAATATCGCTTATTGATAAAAAAATAATAATTTAAAAAATAAAATGGATTCCTTTTGTATTTTTTATAGGTAAAGGAGAAAGTAATTGGGACCACATGACACATACAAATCCGAACTCCATCGCTGACGGAAGTAACGGCGACATAGCTTGCAACGCCTACAATAAAATTAAAGAAGATGTCCAACTACTGAAAAACTTGGGCGTCGATTTCTACCGTTTTTCGATATCGTGGCCCAGAATCCTACCGAGCGGTAGGATCGATTACATCAATCCGGATGGCATTCGTTACTACAACGAACTCATCGATGAATTGCTAGTCAATGGCATTAAACCATTCGTTACAATGTACCATTTTGATTTACCCCAGCAGCTGGAAGAGGAAGGAGGTTTTCTTAATGCGGCGATCGTCGATTACTTTGAAGATTACGCGGATGTGTTATACGAACATTTTGGAGATCGTGTTAAAGATTGGGCGACGTTCAACGAACCCACATTAATTTGTTACTTTGGTTATTCGGGTGAACTCGTAGCGCCGATGATTACCAGGAACGATGGTGGTTACTTATGCGGCCACACTTTGTTGCTCGCTCATGCAAGGGCCTACCATCTTTACAATAAACGATATAGAGAGAATCAAGGAGGTATGTATGTACATACGAGGGTCGTTCGATAAGTCATTCAATCCATAGAATAAGATAGAAAAACAAAGTATTTACTGTAGATTTTTGTTTATTTTTCAACGTAATCTGCATTTAATTCTACAGACTTTTTCAAGCGTTTCTCTACCTTTTTTAAGCCCTCCAAAAAGTAGGATTTCGGAAGATTCTCAAACTAGGCTTTGTTTGGGAGACAACATCCTCATTCGACGTAAACTGTTGTGCGTCGAGCCATTTCTCCAAGTTTGGAAATAAAAACAAGTCAATGGGGGCCAAATCCGCTGAATACGGTGGATGTTGTATTTAATTCCATAATTTTGGCCATCGAAACTGCGCAGGTGTGCATTGTCTTGACGAAAGAGGATCTTTCTCTTTTTTAAATGAAGGATTTTTTTTCTCGATTTCTTCGCTCGGCTGGTCCAATAACGACGTATAATACTTTAGTAGATGATTCCGCGTGTATCCCAAGAAACCGGGGCCATCACCTTGCCGGTCGATTTCACTGTCTTTGCATTCTTCGGAGCTCGTTCGCCTTTAAGAAGCCACTGTTTTAACCGTTCCTTTGTCTCCGGAGCGTAATAGTGTATCCGCCTTTCATTCGTATGGTGGATTTTGTTTCGGGGGGTAGTCACTTCCACTGAACGTCCAGAACGATGTTCATCCCTTGTGCATGTATGGACACGTTTAAATTGTAAACCCAATTGTAAACAATTCCTAACACAGGAGCAGATGCGTCATGAACTTCATCCAACTCAGCTTTGATCTTTTTCGGCGTTAAACCTTTTAAATGTAAGTGTTTAATCACGGCTCGAAACTCGTTTTTTTTTTTCCAATTTTCAAGATAAACAAAAATTCTTTGCTTAATCGACAAAAAAATGAAATCCTGTGATGGATATAACTAAGAGATTGACAGCTGTCTAGTGACTAATGATCCTTACTACAAATAAATCATTGTCGATACTACGAGCGCCATCTCTTAGGTTTTCTAAAAACTTCTTAAGCCACCCTCGTACTAAGATTCCTAGAAAAGGGTTACATACCCATTGCTTGATTCCATCACAAGATATTATGCAGGGCTTAGTGAGGAAATTCAGCACAACAAAGCCGTAATACTTACCTCGTATCCAAAGCTCACAATTCCACGCTTTAGTAAGTAATCAAACTTCACTGTTTCTCTGGGCAAGAATAAAGCCGCATTATAGCGTAAAACCTTCCGCAAAGACACAAATAAATTTTCCACTCTCAGAGCAAACATCGCACACGCCCTACATGTGTAAAAAAGCTTAACGGAAAAGAGGGTCTAAAAATCGGGGAATCCCAAAATTGTAGAATATAATAATTTTTGTGATTCTATATCACTCAAGCTGATCAATCAGAGTAGTTATTGTAAATCTTTGACGTTTTAAGATATTTCTTGTGAGGTAATAAATTATATCCTGTATAAAATTTCCCAATTATTGTCGCAGCCGAAAATATAAAGTCCAATGTCCCTAAAATACTTTTTTACGTAAATATATTGACGTAGTATGCAATACCGGCTGTCTAACTGCGGAAGTAAGTGAATCCATAAACTTCAAGCGCGTGGGATAGGAAGCGACAGCTTCCCAAAAGTCTGTCTGTGCCCGGAGAAAATTACGAGGAGAGAGTGCAATACAGGCTGGTAACTGCAAATTACGCTTGGATGGGAAGGTTGGTGTGCATAAGCACAAACATACATTTGCCCTTTTGAAATTGCAAATCTAAAGGCGACTATTTTTATACCATAGCAGCCGAATTTTATTATCCGCTCCCATCGCCACTTCTTCGACAAGTAAATCAAGAGACGGCAGGCCAAACATGGCCTCCATTGTCGCCGTTGTTGATGTTGATGTAGAGTTAATATTTGGTTGTAATATTTAGATAAGCCCTGGGAGTATTTACTTCAGTTTTTGGTTACGACCGTGCTTCCTACGCCGCGCCACGAAGCACGAAATCATTATTCTGGAAGAGATATTCCACTAGCTGTTAACTTTATAAACGATATGTGAATATAATGAGCTATTTGTTAATGCATTACAACCAAAGGTCGTTGTCTTCCTTTTGTTTTGTACTACGCGGGTTTTATTTAAACTAAGCGCCGCCCAGGAAGCAATCAGTCAAATTATTACCGTTTCTCGCATGCATAAATAGTCTGCCTTGTTTTTTTGACGCTCTCTTGCTGTCCAGTTTTCTCTCTCTGTGAACCTGATGATGAGTTGATGGTCGTAATTTGATAAGAAGTGAAGTTAGACTTACATACCACTTTTCATTATTATTAAAGAAGTTAAAACACATTGTGTATATATATTTATTTTTTCCACTGCAATTGTATTTAACCTCCGCGACTTTGATCGAATCACCTAAATGCAAAAAATTAACGTTTTAGCAAACGTTCAAAGTAATTGTGTTTGTGAGCAGTAATAATTACGTCACTTGCGTCAAAGTCCGCATTTGTAAAATAAATGGTAAGAAAGGAATATTCAAAATCGAAAATGCTCGTCATTTAGCATTTTCAATTTTCAATATTCCTTTCTTCCCATTTATTTCAGACCATTTCATTTAATATAAGGAAGTTATTTGGTACTCCAAATCCAGTATATTCTCGTCCACTCTGTATAATTTTTAGGGATCATTCTTATTTCACCGTCAATTCTAATGCTTCGACAAAAAATAAATACAGTTTTAAATATGTAACTGAAATGCGTAAGACGGGCACGTCTCTTAAATCGTGGCCTACGTTTTCAGGAACAGTTAAATTTCTCAAAAACGGCTTGAGTTAGGCATAGAAAATACAATAGCAACTTGCCTTTATCTAGCCCTTTATCTAGAGATATTCCATATAAATTTACACAACTTTGATGCGTAACTTTTTTTGAGTCGCTTAAAACTCAAAACAACTTTAAAACTTGCTCCCAATGAACCTACATAGCTCTCAACAAAAGTATTTTTTAACATATTTTATGCGCAAATGTCATACGCCATCCTGCATAAATTATATGAGAAAACCAAAGACTTATTTTTAATCATTTTTTACAGGTCGTATTGGTATAGTTCATAACATCTTCTGGTTCGAGCCTCTCACAAGCAAAATCAAAGATCTTCAAGCGACTGAAGCGGCTATGGAATTCAATGTATGTGCTCTTTTTTATATTTCTTTAGGCTACGATTATACGAAATTCGCCTTAAATCGTCCTTTCGCTGCTTTACCTTAACACTACTTTATTTGTGTGCAGTTCGGTTGGTTCGCAAATCCAATCTTTACTGAAGAGGGCGACTATCCTCAGCTCATGAAAGTAAATATCGAATATGCAAGCAGACAAGAAGGCCTCCCTAAATCTAGACTTCCGGAATTCACATCAGAAGAAATCGATCTGATTAAAGGTTCTGCAGATTTCTTGGGCGTAAATCACTACACCACTTTTTATTGTACTTCCACGGAAGAGGAAGATGTCGAACCTGCTCTGTTTTATATACCAGATATGGGATTTAACTGTGTGCCTAACGTTACGGCCCAAGGATCAGCTTCAGTTTGGCTAAAGGCGATACCATCGGGATTCAGAAAATCTCTGAGGTGGATCAAGGAGCAATACGATAATCCGGAGATTATGATCACCGAGAACGGAATCTCAGATCCAGGAAAACTTCTCAACGATTGCTTAAGAGTAAATTACTACAACGTAATTATCTAGAATTAATTAAGGTTTCTGTCCTCAATAAAACATATTACAGTCTTATCTGACGGAAATGTTGAAAGCTATCCATGAAGATGGTTGCAACGTAACCGGATACACGGCCTGGAGCTTGATGGATAACTTTGAATGGAGAAGTGGATATACGTATATTCAAATAAGTATAGGTGATTGATATATGTTTACTAACCATTGTTGGTTTCAGAGAAAAGTTTGGCCTGCATTCCGTTGATTTCGACGATCCTGAAAGACCACGGACTCCCAAAATGTCTGCTTACGTCTACAAAAAGATTATCGAAGAAAGAAGAATCAATTGGGAGTATATACCGGAAGGATTTTCAAAATGCAACACAATATTTTCAAAAGATGAATTATAAGTGGATTTATTTGCAATTTATAAGAATGTTTCTTCCGAATAAAGTA
>LR736875.1:2235204-2257519 GCA_902654985.2 Oryctes borbonicus
TCTAACTATGAGTGGATTTATTTGCAATTTGTAAGAATGTTTCTTCCTAATAAAGTATATTTTTCTAACTATAACTCGTAACTACTAGTATCTACTCATTTAGTAATGAGGAGTTGGGACCATCTCGGTAATTTTCTCATATTTCTTTTTACTCTACATGGATTATTTATGAATTATTTGTTCGCTACAAACATTACAACAAAAATTGAACTAGAAGATACCTTCAACTTCATACATAAAGCATAGTTTTACACTTACATTAACGGGAGATTTCTCCATCTTCGATGCATTTGTGAACCTTTTTTGGCTTCACGGAACCATTTAACTAATTTATACTATTTACTAATTCACTGTCGCTGCTGATGATTCAATAAATTAGCAAATTAGCAATGCTACTATGTAGACATGGCGTAGAAATGAGTGAAAAGGTATTAAATAAAATCGTTATCGTTGGTAGTTGCAGTATTCGATATTAAAATGAAAGCATTTATTTTCATTCATTTGCTATCTATTTATTACCAGGACGTGATATCATATATAAGTAAATATGTATACATATTACATGGAGTTCATAAATATTCTTATAGTTATGTGAATATCTTATAGTCTAACGTGGTACATTAATAAAAAACAACATTAATAAGTAACTAATATTAAAGTTAACAATTTTGTACCAAATAACGTGTTTACTTAGAATTAGGGATATTATATTTTATAATGGTTTGTTTTATAGTGTTATTACATGCAGCAGGTTGGTACAACAATATAGTACTGTCAAAATATATACGCCACTGCAAACTGTAACAACCACGTAATAAATTTTTATTATTAAAAATAAAGTACGGTAAACAACACATAAGTATCGGCACCCTCCGCACCACACAAGTTTCATTAATTATATAGTAATATAATAATTAGTCCGGGACGGCCGATTCGAGGACACGAATGGTCCTCATCATCAACCGGGGACCGAATGGTCACCGGTCACACATTCGGTCACCGGTCACACATTCGGTCACCGGTTGAGGATGAGGACCATTCGTGTCCTCGAATCGGCCGTCCCGGACTAATTATTATATTACTATATAATTAATGAAACTTGTGTGGTGCGGAGGGTGCCGATACTTATGTGTTGTTTAACATTAAATAGTTTTAGATTTGACAAATTTTTAATTAATAGAATTAAATCATACAATGACAAAATGCGCCGTAAACAATTTCGGACGTTCATTAAACGATTTAAATTATATAGCCACTTTGTATAAACATCAGACATGAATCAGTAATTCGGGTCATTTTCAATATGGAAAAAAACATAAAACTCATTTCAAATTCAAACGGATAGAATTAAATGATACTTTTGACAGATTGCCACGAAACAATTTTTTGAACCTACCCTTTCGTTTCATACTTCAATTACCCGTTCAAGTTATGATTAGGCACGTTGGTTTTTTAGCTGTTAAAAACACATTTGAAAAGGCTTATTGTAGATATAACGCTACACATCAACATATTTAGGAAGGTCCTCTTTCGCTACGGACATCAGAACTTCTCCCAAAGATGCTTCTTTGACACAATAATCCTCGATGTTATATCTTCCGTTGGCTATCGAGGCTTCGATTTTCTTAAATATATCTGACCAATTGGAGTTGCGTATCTGTACGCGCATAGTGGCCTAGAGAAATGAAAAAATAAACGTAGCTCATTACAATTCAAAAGCAGATTGATAACTTACGTTGTGTGTCCCTAGGATTTTGACGTTTTCACCTTGGAATTCGTCGAACAGATATCGTTCAATGCTCGTGTTAATTGCGTCCTGCAAAAATTAGTTACGATACACTACAGAGCAATGGTTCGGGATCAAAGAAGTTAGACTAATAGAAGCAGTTGTTTACCAAGTGAAACCCACATAAAATCCAAATATTTAATGTTCTTAATTTCATCACCGATTGTTTTAATTCTTGCGCTATTTCCTTTTATTGATATCATTAATCTCAAACAACACTAAAATATCGACACACTTCGCACTACACAAGTTTAATTGATTAGCCCGAAACTACTGCGCATTCGTTACCTTGCACTATCCAACAGAAGCAGAATGTTGATGCAGCAATATAATGCTTCAACTCACAGATTCCGTTTGGCGCAAGAAAATTTCAATACGTGCAAGGAGTTGAAGTTTTGTCTCATCTCTCATACAGTCCGGATGTTCCTTCATCTGATTGTAGATTATTTCGTTCGACAGCACGTTTCTTTGCAGTCGCAATTTCAACAATTTTAAAGTAGTAAACGCATGTCGAAACTTTTCTGTATGGACTAGTTTGAAATAAAATTATTTCCGAAATAACGAAATAGGAACACATTTTTCAAGGATGTGCAATTTATTTCCGGATTCGAGGGGGTGTTGATCATGATGATACTGCTCATGCTGTAGATACTCCAAACAATACTGTATTTTTCTACACAAGATGAACAAAAGAAGATTGGGTATTCCACCAAACATATTCTCATAAAAAAAGCAATAAATCTCGACGATTATAGATGCGTAAACTTGGTTTAGAAACAACTAGTTTTATGATCATATTACTTAATTTTGGAACTACTTGAAATTACACCGCATTTAAAATATTCAGATAGTTTCTTAAGCGATAATGGACATTATATAAGTTGATATGGTCCGCATTAGTTCCACTAAACTAGCAAGTTAGATCGGTACATATGGATAGAGATGGGGTATGTATACAATATGGAAATGTAGTTAAGATGCCGATTTGTGATTTTGTGTTGTTAAGATTTGTTTGGTCATTCTTGGTGGCACTGAATTTTTGGGTAATACTTATGTAATCCGCGAAGTTTTCTTGTGTAAGTTTACAATGCGTATAAATTGTATAATGAGCTTTATCGTTCGTCTTCGTTTCACAATACAAATATCAGAATTGATCCCAATCGCCGACGACAGATTTCTGAAAATACGGTAAAAAAAAAAAACGCTCCAGTGCAGCAATAAATAAAAGCATCTTTAGTGGGCCGAAGCCTATAGAAAGTAAACGGTGGCATATTACAATGTGGTGGTATTTTAAGCCGACGAAACGAGGCCTGTATTCTGTTGGAAGAACTAAGAATCGAAAAAAACGCAATTGAATGCACCACGAATCGAGGGGTTATGTACTTCATTACGGAATCTTCTGTTATGAAGGAACAGATTCGATAATCGAAAGCAGTACAAGGCAATTGTTTGAACATTACATTGAATTACAAAATAATGCAATACTGTCCGAGTTTCGTTTGACTGGCATTTGCATGTCTAAAACGAAAGTCACATTTATAAAGCAGGACATCGCCGTTTCCGTAACCTCCGACGTCCCCAGAATAAAATTCTGTCAGTGGCGGTTTCATAACTGGTCACGGCTTTATTCCAGTTTTGGTGTCTTTACCTATTACCTCATTAGCCGGTTGGAAGTTTCTATACATACGTCTCCAATGTACTACAACCATCCATTCGTTGAAACTAAACTTATCAGTACAAACGATGTCTTATCTCATCACTTTCTTGTAGGAACAGGAACCCCAGAAAGGGAAGATTATTTTTATTATTAATTAATTATCATTTTATCCTGTACGCAAAAGTAAATTATCGCGAAATAATACGCACATCAACACTTCACACATAGAATAAGCACTCTTACGATAGGTTAAAGTAAACATACCGTTTGATCTGCGGTCGGAGCTTCTCCCGTGTTTGCGTTCTCATTGCACGAGTTCGGTTTCCCAAGTTTTACGTCCAAAACATGCCCGACACAATATTGTCTTTTCAATTGTTCAATCGATGAGTTCTCAATAACTTTTCCTTGCTTCAATACGCACAAACTGAAATGTGTGTTTATTAGAAAATTGCATGCTCAAACAGATTCCGCCGCTACCTGTCGCAAAGAGCTTCACACTCATCCATGCTGTGCGATGTTAATAGGATACCGGTTTCACCACTGTACTTTATTTCTGTTATAAAGTCCCATAACTCCCTTCGGGACACCGGGTCAACGCCGCTAGTTGGTTCATCGAGAAGTATACAACTCGGGAAGCCGATAATGGAAATACATGTTGATAATTTTCGTTTGTTGCCGCCACTATATTTGCCGCAAGGTTTATCGGCAATGTCCTTTAAAACTAGAAAAAAAAAAAAAATAAAAGAGTAAATTAAAAATTCCTTTACCGTAAAAAATCCAGCATTTAACCGCAAAATTTGGATTAAGTACAATCAAACAAAATTGAATTAACCAAGTTGTTTTTTTGCCATTTGTTTGTTAATGTAACTACAGGGTCCGGCAACAGGTACTGACAAATTTCAGTAGGTTGTGGTGGGCTTATTAATAACGGGCGGAGGAAAGTGTGGTGCGGACTTGTTCCGTATGTACTGCAGTTTTAGTAACAATGAATTCCTGGCCGTTGCAGCAGCGTATTTTTTGTGTTACGACGTTTATTCGAACCGAATCCATAATTGAGGTTTAGCGGCAATTCCGGAGAGAATATAACATTCCTCGGCGTGGTAGGATTCTTTCCCGAAACACAATTACGCAATGGCACCAACGTTTTATGGAAACTGGGAGTGTCAACAACGTTAATGCGGGGCCCAGGGAACAGTTCGTACTCCGGATAATATTGAAAGAGTACGACAAGCGGTACAGCGAAGTCCATTTCGTTCGGCAGTTCGTCAAGCGGGAGCACTAAACATTTCGGATAGAAGCATCAGGCGAATTTTACACATAGCCAGTTTCGCACAATTTCCTTGCTCTTCTTCGCGATGATATGAATGTTTTGTCCAATCTGATCATGTCCGATGAAGCCCGTTTTCATTTAACGGATTATGTTAACAAACAACGCTGGTCGACAGAACAAACAGAACATATTCAAGAGCGACCCTTACCTCCCAGAAAGTCACAGTTACGTATGGCGTGTCTGTTTTCGGGATACTTGGACCTTCGTACTGCTCGAGTTAGTATTGGATTTTTGGAACTAATGTTTCCTGGCAAATTAATTTCTCAGCGCGGTAATTTTGGCCGCCAAGATGACCGGATTTAACGCCTTGTGATTTTTTCTTACGGGGATATTTGAAATCGAAAGTCTACATACAGGCCTCCCACAATAGAAGAATTAAAAAAACAGCATTAGAAATGAAATAAAAGGCATCGGTCCTGATATTTTGCACCATGTTATGCAGTCATTTCATAATCGGCTCCGAGAATGCGAAAGGCAAAATGGAACGTATTTGCCAATTCTAATTTTTAAAAAATGATTATCTCACAATCATAACTCAAAAATCGTCAATACCTATTGCCGGAACCTGTAACCTTATAATCGTTGAATTGTAAATATGCTCTTTTGTTGAAATAAGGAGTGTGTTATGTGATGTTAACCTAGAGTAATTTGTTACATCAACAATCCAGTTGAATAACTGAAAACACAATTTTATATTAAATGAACAAAACAGGTTTTGTTATTCTAACAATATTTACAATGCTACGGTGACTTTTTACGATGTATTAATTAAAGTAATTTGTTAGATTAAAAGCACAGAATGGATAAACATAATACATCAGAAAATGTCTAAAAACAATAAAGAAAAATTATGTTATTGATTGAATCGCACACGACAAAAGTAATGTGAGAAGAGAAGAAAAAAACACTAACACACGAACATGTTGCCTACCCGGCGTCATCAGCGTGGTTGGGAGCATGTTTCATCTCTAATTATACCAGTTTATACCACTTTTATTCGAAACGACTAGCCAAACATTTCTAGGTCCCCTCTAGAGGCAAGAAACACTGCTTGCCGTTTAGAAAGCAGCGACATAAACTAATGCATGATAGATTGAAGCAAAGACATGTTTTGAAGAAATAAGAGAATATTAAATACATTGAATGTTAATTTAATGCGTTTTACGTATTTGATTAACCATAAAATAACTGTTACAAAAATTTATGTTGGTCATTACGTTTTAATCATTTTAAGAGAACTATTTTAGTTAACATAAATAGGAAATTTATTTCATCTATCAGACAACCAATATTTTTCTTCAATTCAACACAAATATGTTAACCAAACTAAATTTTTATTGTAATAACAAATTTGTATGAAGTCAAACGAAACTGTTCTCTACGTGCACCAATTAACAGTGGAACTTTTACAAGCGATTTGTTAACCTTAGGAGCCTTTTAGTTTGAAAATGGTGTGCATAAAGTGTTCCATGGTTTTGTTACTACTGCTTCCCTCCACGTAATAACTTAAGGATAGGGCGCAATTATTTGCTCGTCAATTGCGAATGGTGACTCAAGAGTGTGCCGGACCCGCTAAGAAAATTTGAAACTGGCGAGACTCTAACGGCCCACCTGGGCGAGTTTAATGTAGGTATTATGGATAAGTTTAGCATGTCTCATGAATTAATCTATAACAAACATTATGTTTACTCACCAAACTTGTCCAGGAGTTTATTTACCATTTCATCTAGATGGGGTTGGTTACGTAGTTGTCCATAAATTGTTAATAACTCCCTACCGGTAAAATCGTCTAACAAGGCGTTATGTTGTGGACAATAACCAAGGCTGCCATTCTCCTAATAACATTACATAATTTACTATAGAAGGGGCTTTCGGATTCTATGGCAAAAAATATGTGGGATTTGCCTGACACATTTTTTTTTTTGATTCAAGAAAGATGGCGCTGCAAGCGACGAAATTCAATTTGTTTCAATTTCTCCTACTGAGAATTTACGCATACGATTCTGCAATACGTTTGGCAAAAAACGCCGTACTATCTTCGGGCTGCTTGATTAACCTTGCTTCTCACAATACCAGGGTGCTTGATTTACGAGTCCCTTCGCCTCTCACTTGTCAGAGTGCCTGATTAGCACGAGTCCCTTCGACTCATCATCTTTCAATTAAAGTAAGCACTCAACTTCAACGCACTTATTAATCCGCGACTGAGAAGTATGTCTTTTTGAATTTCGGTACAAGCATTACTGATTCGCTCAATCACATTCTCATATGTTATTGGTTCTTGCTTGTAAAATTGTAAACTAACCCCACAAAAAGAAATCTGGCAAAGTAAGATCTGGTGATCTAGCAGGCCAATTTACGTGACTTAAATGAGAGGCAAGGAGACTTAATCAAGCACCCCATCCACGTCGTTATTATATTTCCGTGTTATTCGAAATTTATAAAATGAAAAAATGTTTCGTAGGCGAAAATATTTTAAATGAATAGGTTCGATTCATAATAACAAAATATTTAAAAAATATTTAATTAACAAGTTTTGCGAAATACCCTGAACAGGACAGTAGTTGTAATTATATTTTAATGGCGTAATTACGGTATAATAAACCGCGTACACCGACCGTTTTATAAGGAAGTCGGGTTCATATCTAAAGAACGAAGTAAGGTCGACAGGCAACTTAATGTATTAAAAATAGATGCAGAATACAACACATACGTTCCAAAAAACAAATCGTACATCTGCTGTATGCTACCAAGCGCAAAGTCTCCATTTCTTTCATTCATCAAACATCAATCCCGAGGTCGCGTTCGGGCTCATTACATTTTGTATCTTACCTTCTTCTTTAAAATTCCTGCTGTTGGTGCTATTTCTTCTGTAAGAATACGAAATGATGTACTCTTACCAGCACCATTAATACCAAGTAGTCCTACGCAAGATCCTTTCTTTAGCTTGAAGGTTAAGTCTTTGATTGTTTCGGAGAAAATCCTAAATCTCCTAACACGCGGTGCAAAGTAATTCTTCGAAATGTTGTTAGCCTCAAGAAGATTATCCTCGCTTAAACCGCCTTTAGATGTATCTAAAACACGAACATAGTCTATTAAATGTCCAATGTTCACTATGTACTTTAAAGTCGTAGTATATTTGGGCCAATATCTTCTGATTCGTCGTTAGAAAAAAGTCTTAAAACTTTTGTTACTTATAGTTATTCGGCAATTATTATCCTAATTATACAAGTTTCCATTAGTTTTATTACGATAGGGTATTTGAATAATAATGATTGCAATAAGCTTACCGTATAGTTTTTTTTATAAAGAAATTTTAAACTTCTTTTACGTAGATAAAGTCGTACTGCAATGACAATACAAATTCAAATATTTTGACAACTATTATTATAATTTTTAATGAATATGCTAGTACTATGACACATATTCCCAAGGACATGTCTCACCTGATAAAGCGCGGCGTAGTCTGTATATCAGCAATAGTATGTCGTCCCACATCCATATCACGACCATGTACACCACAAACGATATAATCGCGTAGCATAAGAAATCCATTTCAAAATACGTTGTTTGTTCAATGCACCCATGGCTATTCGGTCCTAAAACACATCCAAACTGATTTTCTCTGTCGTTGTAATAATATTAATAATAACAAATAATACGAACTGCAGCATGCGTCATTTAATGCGCTTTGATCGCATAGGAATTGCTTCTTATCAGCTGGTATGATCTCCCAATTGTGATTAAGGATCATCTTTATGGAGAATTTCGCCAAATAAAAGCACAATAAGATGTGCGGATCCAAAACGAACAAGATACTCTTAAATGTCTGAGGCGATTCTGGATAAGAATCAGCTTTCTCCACAGCTAGTAAAACGCCCGCGACAATTGGGGCGAAAGTAATGTGCGAAATCAAAAAACCCGCATATCCACTTTCGACGGTGTCGGAATGCGTAAAGCAGTACACGAACGGAAGGGATGCTATTCCATAGACAACAAGAACAAGCCAGAGGCGAACTGCAGATCATTTGATTAGTTTTTTGCTTAAATAAACACAATCGATACTTACACATTACTGCCATATGCATAGAATGTACAGGGATGAAATATATAAGCAATAGTATGATGCTTAATGCGAGGCCACAGTAAATGGCATCAAAGAAGAAATTGAGCAGCCAATATTCAAGCGATCTTATACCACATAATTTGTCAAGTATTCTAGTAGATCTTATGCGCTCGATTGTTGGTAATAACAGCGCTGTTGAAGCAATCAATAGCGAACCTACGATAGATAATACAGATTAAGAATGTATTCAATACGTAAAAAATTAGTTAGTGCAAATTTAATGTAGTCCGCAATTCTATATTGAATTATCTAAGAAAAGTCATGAAACACCCTATTGACCTTCCACAGATATACATTTATTGGCCCCTCACATAGGGAACAATGGTTTTTAGGTGTTCATTTGTATGAAATATTATACCGAAAATGACAAACAATTTCTTAATGAAATGTCCCAAAGCTAAATTTCATATCTTTTACGTACACATAATTGGTAGATTTCTATTGGTTGTTCTATGCGTATGTTACAGGCTTACAATTCATGACCATTAAACCACAAGAACGTTTCCTGTCACATTTTAAATAACAAATTCGTTTGTTACATGTTCAGAATCTTCTGGGTCTGTCGCGATCATTAACAGGATTAAACTTACATTCTTCGTCCACTGTATAATAAAGAACTTTCAGTCGCTCTTTAACACCACTTTACCTTGAACAAAGAAGTGTCTACTTCAAATACTTTGTGGGTGTTTTCCATATGCTTGATCAAACAGTATGAGCTGCGCAAACGCATTCTTTAGAACCCAAGTAAAATAGGAGCTGCGTTCCTAAATTGTTTAATTAAGGATGCAAGCGAATACAAACCACACGTTTTATAGCCCAAACAATAAGTAAACAGGAGCCTCTTTATGATAAAGTAAGCTAAATACTACTTGGGCTGGCTTCATCTAATAACCTGTTAACTTGGAACTTGAACGTCTGCATGCAATATATCAGGAAAAGGATTAATAATTTTTTTTTTCTAATAACCTCTCTACAAAAAGTGAAAAATAAATGTTTAAAATTTTGGCTTTAGATAAGACATATTTGAAGTGCCTTGAAATTAACAAAGTGAGCCATTTTTATAAAGAAATCCGTGATTTTTTTTAATGGCGCATCCTGTAGAATGCTATTATAAACAACTTACCAATTGGAAGAAGAGTTACCCAAAGGAACACGTTGGAAAATTGGGATTGAGTTAACGGTTGCTCCTTCTTAGTTCGAGTATGTAAGGGCGTATTGGCCGTAGATATCGAATACTTATCACCTGCGTAGTACTTTAGCAATGTGTTCATTACTACATCTATGGCTATCGGTGCCCCGTGGTTTGCTTTATTTGCATGCATGACATTCACAGCAGCTACATAAACATTATCATCTTCAAGAGTAAATTCAGCAGCGATGAGCATCCTTTTCATATAATGGACTATGTTCTCGGTACCTTTCTCAATGATAACTAAAGAAAGCAAACGATACTCAATTGTAAAGTGATTAACTTTAAAGCAAATTTACTTTCTGGCACATTTTCTGCTTTTATTGCTGAACTCTTCGAAGAGGTTACGATGTTTTTGAAATATTTTTCGATCTCAGTTTGCGAATCGGTACCATTGATACTGTAATACACATCTGTGCTTCCATACAAATTCAAATCCAGAGAAATTCTGGTGCCATCTTTGGAAACATCAGCAAATTCGGTGTTACCCAACTGAAGTGTTAGTAATATTATACCAAAAGCCGTCATCGTCTGTAATAAAAATTACAATACATATTACTATTTCCAACTACCGTTTTACATGGGCTTCCGAAATTTTACTTCATTTCTGTTGCAAATTACATTCGTTTCGCATATAAGTGATGCAAAGTTGTGTTTTATGACGACTTTTGGGAAACGTTTTAGTTTAAAGTAAATTATTAGGCGGATGTTTCTTTTAGTTTGAACACAAGATGCACTCTCAGACTCACGGAACGGGTCCACCTCTCGGGAAATTTTTCATTCGGGAAATTTCTCACTAGTAATTCACAATATACCGGTGCATCATCATGCTGGAACCAAAAATGTTATCTAGCTACTAATGGAACTTCATCGAGTAACAGCTGTGGTAAGTTTCCATATAAGAATTGAAGATATTTTTGTGAATTCGGTGGACTAGGTAGAATTTGTGAATAACCCGGCCAAAATATTTATTGACTATCGCCTTTAATAAGATCTTGAGCGTATTAAGCGAGGGTATCTATCTCTCCATTTATGCAGGTTATCACAGTACATTTTTTTTCAATAAAATGTGGATCACTGTTTACGCTGTTGAATAACTATCTACAAAGATTAACTCGAAGCTGCCTACTACCATCATACAAGACACGAACTTTTTGAGGGCTAAATGGACTCGAAGCATGTAGCTTTCCATTGTCTCTTTTTGTTATGACCTTTTAGCAGTTAGCCCTCAAGTATGAGTAAAAAACAACTCGACATCTAACGAAAGAAATTGAATTTTGCAGCATTTATTGTGAAACGTTTTAGGGAAAAATTAAAAATTCAAGTGCAGCAACATAATGTTTTCAAAAAATGATGCTATAAAAAAGACTATCGTTGCAATTTATAGTAAACAAGATTTATATTTATAGAATACAGTCGTCATTTACGGAAATCGCTATTTCTCCGGATGACAATTAAAAAAAACTTAAAAAGTATGAACAATAAACGAGATAAAATTGTTCAGATGGTCCCAATGAACAAACTTAAGCAGATCAATTTCTGATATAGAAACATTCGATTATCAAAATAATATTCAGCTGAATGAGCTCATCCAACAGATAGATCGCTATAGATAACGATCAACACTACATACCAGAAGTAGATATTGCAATTTCTTCTTCCAAAAGAACAGAAGTCGCTTTTTTAAGTAGCACCAATATTTAGACATCTGCTGCGATCCTCGACTACTTCTAGAAGTAGAGAAAGTAGAAGAAGAATCACTTCCTGAAAATGATAAAACCAAATTAAGACGACAAGTTGAAATATAATAGAGCTGTTTAGAAACGTGATTGATGTAATTCGTACGCGTGTATGTTAAAATTTGAATGCGAAATTTGTCAATAATATACGGAAAAAGAAGCGTGCTAGCACAGTATGTGTAATGATAATACAAGGTCAATTTTATAGTGAATTAGAATATTTTCTCCATGATAGGAAAACGGCGACATAAGAGCGAACAAAGAATTAGGGTTGTAAGTTATATTGAGAAAGTTACACCAAATTCTAGCAACCAACAATTTAAGAACTACTTTCGCATAAGCCGCACATACAAACTCTTAATTGACCATTTCCGTGAATCAGCCTGTATATTGTACGAGAAAATAATAAAACAAATTTAGAGATTGAAACAAAACACAAAAAACTCTTAAAAAGGAGGCTTAGCAGATGTAAGTACAATAACAAAAATACGAACAGCATACCAAAAGCACAACCGTTGATTTGCAAATATTCATAGCTAATTGGTTTAGACTTGTAATTGGTTAAAATTTGACAAGGTAAAAAAAACGCATTTTCAAACGAGACGTTCGATTACAATGACTTTATTTGATTATTTATCAGAATTAAAATTTGCAACTTTGCTAAATTTAAACTTACGCCCTCTCTACTATAAAACGAAAACCGTCAATTTATTCTCATAATTTCTAAATCCCTATTTTCCACTGAAACCAAACTTCAAATCTATTTCTAATAAGTGTGGATTTACAATGAAGAAAATTAATTGCGGAACATAAAATTTCCGTTCAAGCATGCCAAGTACGAGAAACAAAAAAATTGTCAAATATGCATGAGGTGAGTTAGCGAACGCGATATTAGAAGTGACATGTAGAACATTACTATTTCTTGTATTTATCATATTGTAAGTTCCAAACTTTCATATCCAGTGGAAAGACAGGAAGCACATACGCACTTATCAATTAAAAAATATTTATATCGTATATTTTTAACTTACGTTCAAGTTTCTTTCGGATGATTCCTTTTTCATCTTGAACCCTGAAATAAAACGTTGTTGAAAACTCCTCCGTTTTGATAATGTAAAATTAATGATAATAATACTTTAAATAGAGATCTTCAAGCGTGCTGCACGAAAGTCTGTATGTAATCGCTAGCTCCTCTTTCTTTTCATCCAGTTCAGCTAAGAGATTGGCGATTTCCAATTTTCTAGAATTAACATGGAAACGGCAGAGAACGACATCATTTTCTTTTTTTACAATACTTGCGCTCGGTGCAGTCTTGTTTAGAAGAGTTTCTAGAGTAGGTAGCTTCGTTGGATCTGCATAAGATATTACGCACTTGTAGCCAATTTCTGCAAAATAATAATATTTATAGAAGCCATTCTATATAACCGACCAGATTACAAGCTAGAATTACTTCAAATTAGCGATAACAATACATACCAATCACAAATATATAAGATGACTAATCATTACAAGCTCCAAAGATCATGTCTTTGTGAATAGTGATTTTTCAGCTTTGGTAATAAGGTACTATTCTACCGTTGTGTTCTACCGTTTTATTGCATTAATATGAATATACATGAAAAAATATATGATAGATTTATCCTAGTTGTATGTACACGTTCGATTCGCATTTAATTATTAACATATTGTACATCTCTTGGCAGTATAAGCAACAGCTTATTATCTTACCGTATTCCTTCTTCAACTTCATAGGTGTACCAAAGCATATCAACTTGGCGCAATCCATAATCGCTATATAATCGGATAAGTATTCAGCCTCTTCTAGGAAATGCGTACTTATAAACACCGTCTTCTCAGATTTAAATGATAGAATTAAATCCCATATTTCCCGTCTCCCTTCCACGTCAACACCGGCTGTGGGCTCGTCGAGGATCAAGATCTAGACGATTACAAGAGATCAGTTTAGCATCAACTTTAAGCAAACAGGAAGAAACATAAAAAAAACTTGTGAACATCGTAAAGTTAACTTTTCAAAGCGTATCGTGACGAGCGCTTATTGTTCTAAGAGAAAACGATTGCACCGTGTCAAAATGAAATTAAAACAAGTCATCACGTTAACTAAGCAGAAAGAACTGCTCTTTCCAACGATTAAGAAAGAAATCGTGTTTATCCATCAATTAAAATTTAAGTTTTTGCGACGGTACAACCATATATAGGGCGATCAACTGCTAAAAATTGTAATTCAAACGTGGCGAAAGTTCAGTGCTTGTAGATAGGTAGGTGTATTAACTTCGTATGTTCATGAAGTTTCAATAGGACAATGGACCGAGACAACGGTCGCGACACAACTAAAATTAATAGCGAAGAGAAGAAATCAAGATTTTCGAGCCCGGTTCGCCCCAATCTCCCCATCTAAATGGCGTTGAGAATCTACGAAACATTCTAAATCAAAATGCATGACATTGAAAAATTATTTGCAGTTTTCCAAACAGCTCATATCACCCTTTCAACTTATTCAAGTTGAAAAATGGTATATTGGGGGAGTATTAAGAATTAATGAAGACATAAAAAAAACATCGTCAATTTTGCTAGCAAAGACTAAACCTTACCTTCGGATTCCCCATCAAAGCAATCCCCAAAGACAGCTTCCTTTTCATTCCACCAGATAATTCAGTAGCAAATGTATTTATTTTATCTTCCATTCGTAAAGTATTTCGTAGTAATTCTAGAGCCTGGTCGCGTGCCTTCTTTCTAGACTGCTCTCCTTTCAGCTACAAAAATCCAAATAATCAATTAAAATCGATTAGAATAAACATCGTGACTCACCATCCCAAACAGTTCTAAATGTTGTATTACAGTTAACTCATCGTACAGTAAATTATGTTGTGTGCAAAAGGATACCTCCTTGCGCGCAAGTTCGACGTTATCATTGATATTAATCCCATCGATGTAGATGTTTCCAGAAGTAGCCTTGGTTAAACCTAGGATACAACAAGAGATTCGTTCGTTGAAAGCTTTGTAGCCTACATTGTAGCGACCAATTTTTGTACCTGCGATCATAGACATCGTTGTACTTTTACCAGCTCCATTTTCCCCCAACAAGCCGGTTACTGAGCCTTTATATATGTTCATTTCCAAGTTGCTCACTGCTTCGTGGTTATCATAGATTTTTGTAACACCTTTCAACTGCACGATAGGGTTTAAATTCGTTTCTTCTAGAGGTAATAAAGGATTCTCATCAGAGTTGTTTATGCAATTTCTATTTGTTTTCCTTTTCCAAATTTTCTGCGAAGTACATTTGTACGCGTTTAATAATATTTCAGACAGTGTAATTTTAAGTAACTTTGATAACGAATCAGTAATGTGAATTATTTATTTAAATATCCCAAACTATTCCACGAATATTCTTTATTTGAAAACCTTTTCTTTAAATTGCACTAGGTGGACACACTGTAGAAAGTAATTAACTGTTTTATTGAATGGGGCAATTATGCAGAAAATAATGTGAAGGTTAATCCTCAGTCTCATTTATTATATTTCAAATTTGAATTCGCTTCTTCTGAAGCTAATAAACATTTCTCGTTAGGGACGTTGTTTCTGCAATTTCTATTTGTTTTCTTTTTCCAAATTTTCTGCGAAGTGTATTCATTTGTGCTCAATGTTATTTTAGGAAGTGTCATTTCAAGTCATCTCAATAATGAATCAGTAATGCGAATTATTTATTCAAATATCCCAAACTATTCCATAACAAGGTTTCATAATAGCGAAAATAAATAGACAAATATTAATTAGTTCGACATAAAAAAGAATATATTTATATAGCATGGCATACTAGATGTTTTCAGCGCTAAAAATAATATGCATATTAATGTAAAAATAATTACATTAATATGCATAAAGATTAAACAAGATTGGCTCCAAATAGGTATCCTGGGGAACACGAGAAGTAATTCCAATAATTCTAAACCGTTTGTGTTCTCTTAGTAACTGATAAAGTCACCAAAACCTAAACGCTCCAGTTTAAACATGAACAATGAATGCTCAATTTTATCAAAAGACATTAAAGTACGTACTAAATAATTCATATACCGTTGACATTACACGAAATGTATTGTATTACAATTTACCTCTAGTAAAAAGTACCACGGCTTAGCAATACCATATTCTCCAGGCCATATTTTATCTAAATAAAGAGTAAGCATAAAAAAGAAGAATGTGTCTAATAATAGTGCAGCGATCACAAATCCTAATGATAGATCATCGGAGCTTGACGTTGGGGATTCAAACAAATTAGAAAACGTAATATCGGTTTCTGCAAGTACAGACCAAAAGCAATACGGAAATGTCTTGTTATATATTTCGCACACTTACCTCTCATTTCAAATAACGATATGGTATTATATCCGAAGTACAATCCGAACGGTGGAAACAAAAGGAATAAGCTTTTCACGCTTGCGCTCATAACTTCCACATTTCCAGCGAATCCAACGAAAATAATGTACGACAGGATCCACAGCAACGCTCCGAATATCATGGCTAACGTTGCTGTAAGTAATGTATTGTTTTGAATTTGAATTATGATTGCAGTTATGGCAAATCAAATTACCTTTATTAAATCCAGTACTAAACGCAAAAAAGAATGTAATTGTAGCGGAGCAATACACCAGTAGAAATATCGCTAATATGGCGACATTGCAATGCCCTATTATGGGGTAGTTACTTTCGAACATGGCTCGCGTTAGGACGACGGCAATGAGAATTACCGAAATTGCGTTCACTAGAATTCCATTTAAGAACCATCCTACCCATAACACCCATGACTTGACGCCGACGATTTTTAAAAGTTCCTACAAATAACATCTTACAAACAACGAGCTTTCACCGAATTCGAAAACACGTTAAATGCAATCGTTACTAATTAATATGTACTTAAAACGACAATTTAAGTTCGGAGAGAACAACTAAGGTTGCGCTAACATTTATCAGATGTACAAAAATTACTAAATATTTACTTCTTCTTTAAAGCAACACGTTTGTTTATTATCTCAAGCTACTTCTCAGTTCACTGCAGAAGCATTATTTTAGTAACTCTTCAAGATGGTTGGAAAGTTCTTGCACATCTCAATCTGCGTAATAGTAATCCCATTTAAAGGTCATAAGTCATAGGTCAAGCAAAACCTTCCAAATATGTAAAAAAAATATATCAGAGTGAGCGCTAAAAAAGATGGTTTGCTTGTAATTTTGCCTTATCAGCATAACAAAGCAGTCACAGTTGCAAACACTGAATTTTCTGCACAAATTCGAGGTCTAACTTATCTACCAGTGAAGGTATGGTATTCTGTGATGATAAATAATGTAGATAAAACATCATAAGAATTTTCCATCCACTTTGAAAACTTATCAAAATAAAAGTTAATTTTTAAACTCAACTAACCATTTCCAACGAAAACTACTTCATGCTGAACTTTTAAAAAGATTTTAAAAACGCCTATAGACAACCATATTTCATCCTCTTACCTTTAATCCCGAAGATTTTTCCAAAACAATCCGTTGCAATATTATGGGGCAAATAAAAGTGAAAGTGATAATTGTAATTAACGGTAAGATATATCGAAAGGAAGTTGTAACTGCGTCTGCGTTAAAGTGTGGCGGATACGGAAATTCTTGATACGTTAAACTTGTATTAAACGGCTTCCTTGAAACCATCTCGATGAAAGACGTATCCAAAGCTACCTGCACCGCTGCAAACGCCTTATCCAAATACGTTTCAGACCCTTCAAACAAAAGATCACTGTTATTAACGAAAATTAATAACATTCACTATCCTCACATACTACATTCCAAGAAATCACGCCATAGTATGAGCATCTGTTTACTAAAGAATATTCACAATTGACATCATTTTTCGCGAATGTTTCTCAGCGTCATTCATGGAATATGTCCCGTCCCAAGTTAAATTATCAGCGAATTTTTAAAAATGAGAAGTTATGAAGTTATATGCATATAAATTAGACGGTATTGACTCGATTATAATGTCTTAGATTGTACACGACAAACTTCGTACATTAGCAGAACAAACCCTATTGAGTTTGTCTAGTCATAAAACAAACTATTACAAATCACAAAGCAAGCTACGCTTTTTAAATAAAATCCAGATTTAATTATGAAAAATGAAATTATTATAACCATCTTTTTTACATTCCAAAAGTAAAGTAAGATCCAACTACGTAGTTTACTACTACATTTTTAAAACTAAACAAAATTATTCTCTAATAACCACCGATCTAGTACTTAATTGCTGTTAACTTAATATAAAAACAAACGGAATTTGTTTTGCACTAAAAATACACCACAACGGCGGCAATGAAATATTTGTGATGAGTATGTGCGTAAATGTTAAGAATGAAAAACAATTCGTAAAACTCCTGATGAAGTTGGCTTTAGAAGAGAGTACTGGGTACGCTTTATTACAAAAGTATTCGCAAATATTGATGTCCGAGGGAAGAACAAAAGAAGCATCCCCTGAGAAATTATCGTGTCATAGAATACAGGCTCTGGTAGAAAACATTGATAGATGCAGTTTGCGGTTTGATGAGGTATGTGTAATTATATTTTACAGAGATGCCCAGTTTGATTTACGCGTAATTTATATTTTGAATAGACCAAAGGGAAGCCGTCACGGAAGTTCAGTGGAAAAGCAGATTTACCTGGGAAAAATCTAAATTATTATACACGGACAACGACTGGAATAAGTAATATTTAGCAACGAATCAAAATTCGACGTATGTGTCCGCGAACATAGAAAACTAGATGGCGCCACATCTGGCATGTCGTTCTGGAAGATATAGGCCGAGAGGTAAACAGGGATGTGGGTAGAAATACGCTCGGATGCTGATGACGCCGGATAGGCAGAAGCACGTCCTTTGGTAAGCGCTCTCTCCTCACATTGCTTTTGCAGTGCGTGATTGCACAAATACTATGAGCAACTGTATGGGCAGCATTTTTTTCGTTATTTATTCAATTTAATTAATTAATCCGGGACGGCTGTTTCAAGTATACGAATGATCTACATTCTCAACCGGTGAGCGAATGTTGTGAAAAACCTCTAAATCTAATATGCGTATTCAGCCCCTAGTTTTGAGAAAAATATTATTTACAAATACCGCTTTTACTGCATACGTGCCCTAAAACTAAGATATGCGAAAAATACGGACAAATAGACGGGAGGGTCTCTTGACATTGTAGCCCGAAACATAAAACATGTGCAGACCTACCACGACAAATTAAATAGTACCGAGTACGATAACGGTCCGTTCTCGCTATTCATCAAATTTTTGTTGCTTTTTATGTAAACTGTCTTGTAAACGTCTAATTCCCGCGGTGAAGTTACATTCTTAATCAATTTCAAGTTTTCGAATTTAATATTTTGCCCGGTTTCGTGTTCACATCAGGTGTTATCGCTTGGGAGGACCATACAACCGAGGTGGTTTGGATTCACTTGGGATTAGACGTTTCGAAGCTTCAGGAGGAATATCTGTTGATGATGAATTAAGAAAGTCCAACATAGGCTTTACGTAAGAAATTCCACGACCTTAACCCCGGTAGAAACTAATAGTAAGAAATTCGGGAAACTCCCCTTTCACGGCATATCGAAAGGCGTGGGTAAAGTCTTGAAGAGTCAAGATATGAACGTATGCTTCGGCTCGCGCAACACACTTAAAAATCTTCTCAGTAATCCTAAAGATAAACCGAAAATGGGAGAAAGGTCGGATATTTATAAAATTGCATGTAGTCACTGTAATAAAGCCTATATCGGTCAAACGAAAAGAGCGATAGAAACTAGATTCAAAGAACAGATAAGAAATTATCGCTACGGCAGATTGGACGCGTCGAGCGTAGCACAACATATAAACGAAACCGAGCATAGTATTAAATTAGAAAACTTAAAATTGATTAAAAACGTAACGTCGCCGCGAGAATTAGATGCGTACGAGACGGTTTACATAAAAACTAATAAAAATCTGATGAACAGAGAAAACGGACCGTTGTCGTACTTTGTCCTTTTTGACCTTTTGCAGTAGGCTGACACTTGTTTATATTTTGGGCTACAAAAGAGATCTTCTCGTCTATCTGGCCGTGTTTTTCGCATGTCGTAGTTTAAGACGGGTAGAGGGTAGAATTAGGCACTTGTAAAACAATATTTCTTCTCGGAAGAAGGGATAGTACATGCATGTTTAGTTTTAGAAAAAGTTTCTTCTCACATCATTCGGTCACCGGTTGATGATGAGGACCATTCGTGTCCTCTAAACGGCCGTCCCGGACTATTTATTATATTATTATATAATAAATAGTGCTGAAGCAGACAAAACAGTAAAATAATGGAAATATTTTAGCATCTGCAATTAAATGTTTAAAAAAAAAACTTTTGTAATGAAAATCTCGTTTTCTTTTTTTTAGAGAACAGTTACAATTGTCTATCGATATTACTATTGGTATGGAAGCTATCAAAGACTATTGATAATGAAGATATAACAGAAATTGCTTTGAACATTAATTCGCTTCACCTTCGCAGGTTTCCTTTTAAGTTTACATGAACCAGTTTAAGTTTATTAATTCTCTACACATTTTGGCAAATTTCACACAAATCCATTTTGTACACATTTAAAACAACTGACATACTTTAAATTGGTCTTGCCTATAACACAAGTGAATCAATTAACTCAATGAGTATAATACATATTGTACAACCATATATGTAGCTTCTTACATTATGTAACTGTATTATTAAACTTGAAGCTATGAGATACAGTGAAGTTATCTAACATAGTCCTTTATAATAGCAAGAATTGTAAGATAGTTTAACACACACACACACATTTGTACATTCATTCTTACATAAATTACATATATTACAGAAGTTTGTAACAAATTAGAGTTATTTTCTTGAGCTTACCTATCCCCCGCGAATAAACAAACCGATTCGAAAACAGTTTATCTGTATTCCAAAGCACACCCTCCTCGTAAACTTTAATCTCGTAATCCAAATGTTCTGGTATCGTATGACGGTAGTTATTAAACAATAACATTACAGTTGGACCGTCATGTCCTAATGTATTGTAGTGTTGCATTAGCTCATCTTTGGACGTATAGCGTCTTATATCTAAAAATAGAATTGATATGCCATGTTGACTTTAAATCAGTTATCGGCGTATCTCACTTTCATTATATATATTAAGCTTAAGTTGGGCCTCTCTAACTAGCTTGTCTGTAAATTGGGTGTCTGGTGCATAAAGCAACATTGTGGACCCAACATTTATTCTAGTTAATATTTCTTCATTTGAAATGGCGTACACGGAGGTTGAGGCGTTGATGTAAACTTTATCGAAATTTCCTAGCCTTGACTTGCCAAAAATGGTTAAAACGAAGACTGATACGGGTATTATCAATTCGCATATTGTCAAAAGTATATTGCACCACGTATTAGTGCGGATGGTAATATGCTTCCATAAAATTATTCCTAACATTTTATATCGCTGTGCTCCTCTTTACACCTCTGAAACAAACAACAGAAGTTAATGGCTGAAGTTTCTACTTGGCGATTTATATGCACATTAATTGAAAACAACACATAAGTATCGGCACCCTCCGCACCACACAAGTTTAATTTATTATATAATAAATAGTCCGGGACGGCCGTTTCGAGGACACGAATGGTCCTCATCATCAACCGGTGACCGAATGAAGTGAGAAAAAAACTTTTTCTAAAACTAAACATGCATGTACTATCCCTACTTCTTAGAACAGATATTCTTTACAAGTGCCTATTTCTACCCCCTGCACGCCTTGAAGCTACGACGTGCGAAAAATAACATGCATGAACTATCCCTTCTTCCGAGAAGAAATATTGTTTAACAAGTGCCTATTCTACCCTCTACGCGTCTTAAACCACGACATGCGAAAAACACGGCCAGATGGACGGGAAGATCTCTTTTGTAGCCCAAAATATAAACAAGTACCAGCCTACTGCAAAAGGTCAAAAAGGACAGAGTACGACAACGGTCCGTTTTCTCGGTTCATCAGATTTTTATTACTTTTTATGTAAACTGTCTCGTACGCATCTAATTCTCGCGGCGACGTTACGTTTTTAATCAATTTTAAGTCTTCTAATTTAATACTATGCCCGGTTTCAGTTATATGTTGTGCCACACTCGACGCGTCCAATCTGCCGTAGCGATTTATTAAATAAGAAATTAAAGCAAAAAAAACATATATGGAAAATACATTATAGGCAACATTGTAATAATTTTCTTGTTGTGACGCAATATTGCCCGCATTAATAGCAGCCTCAATGTCAGCATCCTACCTTTATCACAGCCAATCTTAGTCCTTGTGTTCAATCTGATACCATTTGCCAAAACCGGGAACCTCTGCTTCCAAATATCATATGAGCGTTCAACACAATTACACGTTTGAATATGTGCCTCGTTATAT
>LR736875.1:2342519-2422690 GCA_902654985.2 Oryctes borbonicus
CTGATTTATGAGTGACGTCCTCCCTATGCATACGCATCTCGACAAACTGAGAGCGATTGTCCAAGTAGGATGCAAACCATTGTCCCACTCTTTGGGAAATTGGACAATATTTGTCAGGAGATAGTCTGTAACCCTTTTTGAATAGAAGTTTAACAGAAGTTATTTTAAAAGCATGAGGAAAGATACGCAACTGAAAGGACAGATTTGTAAGATAAGTCAGTGGCCTACAGAGGTAGACTTTCATAAACTTCACAAAAAAAGAAGAAATTCCTTCAGGCCCACAGGATAGAAATTCCTCCTCCGAGTGCTCCAACAGTACAGTAGATTTGATATTATAAAATCATCAATCAAAAAAGTGTTGAAAATGAAAATGGATACATATTTGGCTCACGTACAAATACCAGCATTCCTGTTAATTTTACTTCATAGCATCTCAACGCTATTATTTTACGATATTATCAGACTTATCAGACAGATTATCTAAACTCTAAAAAAAAACAAGTACAAGTAAGCCTAATAATGACTACTATATCTCGATAAAGACGAAGGTCGATTATAAGAAGCAAACAAATTAATTAGCTCTAAGGTTTCTTCAGAGTGTTTCGTATTTCATTTATTTATATTCTTGTGGCCTCCGCCATCCTGCGCATGCACAACTGTAACTAACTTATAATAATGGCGCTCTATTTGACTACAACGCTAATATCAAACATCTCCCTTCTTAAACATCTTCCCACTATTACAAAAACATCTTGACAACACTGAAATACTTAATCGAAATATATTAACAAAAGTTCAGACATAATCCTTATATTTAATTGGCTTTTTAACAGCTCCGCCATATTTGGTTTGAACGATATTATTGTCTCTCTTATCGCTAACATTTGCACCGTTAGTAGATGGGATATCATCATCGATTCTTTCTGGAATAATTACAGGTACATCCGATTTTCTTAAAGCTAAGCTGTTACGTGTGTATATTTTACCTTTATCGTTTTGAACCTTATACGATCGAGGACTATCACCCGTTCCCACAACTACACCAGGTTCCCAAGTTTTATTCAACTGATTCTGTACAACTACACCGACTCCCATCTTAAAAGGTTCTCCACTTTTAGTTTTATGGTCGTAGTACATTTTTGTTTTGCCCTTATTGTGGCACAGTTCTTTATAAGCCTTTTCATAAACAAGTTTAGGTTTCAAATGACTTATAGCTGTGGGTAACAATAAATTTAGGAATACCATGTACCGAAAATAGTTGAACAAATTTACCGATGACTTCTTGCATAGATTTGTTAATAATAGGTGTTATCTCTAACCATTTTGAGAAATAGTCAACTACTATTAAATAGCAATTATTTGCGTATTCTCCTATATCAACCGCGATTTTATGAAATGGTATTTGAGTAAACAACACATGAGTATCGGCACCCTCCGCACCACACAAGTTTAATTTATTATATAGTAATATAATAAATAGTTCGGGACGGCCGTTTCGAGGACACGGATGGTCGAATATTAAACTTGTGTGGTGCGGAGGTTGCCGACACTTTTGTGTTGCTTACCATACTACGCCACAGTCCTTGCTATCATTATGGTATTTGAGGTATATCGCGCGATATTAACGGTTCTTTGTAATTACTTTTTTGATATTTTTGACAAGATTTACATTTGTTAATTTAATTTTCAATCATGTTTGATATTTCAACTTTGTCATTATAAAATAAAATATTTTCTTTGACATACAAATCATTTCTGAGTTTGTAAAATATTTTCATGTCCGAGTCCAACAAAAATTATTACTAGGCCAACCATTATTAACAAAATTTGTAACTTTTGATAACGTAGAATCATTTATAGTCTCATTTTGTATTAAGCACAGTTTTTCTTTAGATATTGGTAAATAATCTTCTAACTCTATTGAATGCACTATGTCAAACATATCGGGGTCTTCTGCTACATATGATTTTTTGAAATTCCCAGATAAAAAGTCAGAAATATACAGTACAAACCACGAATCTTTACCGTTACGTCATTGATTGATCGGTAAAGCGATGACAAGCGTAATATTTAAAAATCGGAAGCACACGTATACACAAGCGAAATAGTAACATATAACGTACGTGGTAGCTAGTTAAGATATACGTCCATATTTTGTTAAATATCAATGAACTAATTGAAGTGAGACAGTATATGGCCGCGCGATGCGTAGATAAGAGCTTTCGTAATGTTTACTGCAGTGCATCCAAGCTTTAGATTTGTAAAGAAAGAATATCACTCCTTTTGATGTTCGACATTTGTTTTATATTTTTCATTTGCATAAGAATAAATTAAATAAAAAATGAAATGTGAATATTATAATGATATTAATTTAGTATAATGTTTTGCGGATGGAATTTTTAATGATATTTTTATTCATTAATAACGTAAGTATTTACAGTATAAAAGGATAAATAAATACTCCCTGGTTAGCTGATTATCGTTTCATCCTTACCTCTCTCTATTTATGAAGTATATAAGCGACAAACAGATGTGTATCTTATATTCATTGCAATTCTTTATTAACATTAGCGATTTTACATACACGGCTTGAAAAATATAATCTGCACTTTATTAAAACAAAATATTAAATGATATTATAAGAGTATTGCGATACAAATAACAGTAATGCAGCAAGCTAGTAATGAAAATAACAAAACAGTACTTTTGTACAAGCAATAAGACTAGATAACACGTAATTAATTTTCATTCATCGTCTTCATCTTCAAAACCACGATTTAAGGTAAATGAAAATTCACCTGCATCAAAATTTGCTTCTCGATTATACCATTCTGTAATTAAATAATAGGGAGGAAGTCTGAGTACTTCGTGGCCTTTCTTTTTGAATAAATCATGGATTACATACACATTTTATTTTTTTGTTGTATTTTGCAATTTCCAATAATTCATTTTTGTTCATCGTATTTCCATAGGGAATTTGATTGCTGTTCAGCCATTCGATTATATCATCTTTTCTCCAAGATTGGGAAGGTTGTTTTTTCAACAAAATACTATGGTAAGGTGCATTATCCATAACGATTAAAGATGGTACTTCAAGATTAGGTATTAACCGTTCCCTTACCTAACGTTGGAATGTTTCGCTATTCATTTCCTCATGGTAATCGGAGCTTGCTGATTTTGAAGGAAATACTAAAGAAGCATCTTTTATAAAACCATTTATTTTTTGCAATAACAGAAGTAGGTGGTATGTTTTCCTTTCTTTGTTTGATGTTTCGTACTGTTTCAAAGGTATGCCTAATGCATTAGCAACTCTCTAAACTTCATTCCATGCTTAACCATAATATAATAGGAATATACATTATTGTTACTTATTTCATGAACAGCCTTCACAAATATTAGAGGCCCTCCATTACGTTTCTCAGCTCCAAAGTACCGCAGCAACTTAAATACCAATTCCTGGGAGTTCGGATCTAAGCGTCGGCCTGGCATGGTAGTCTCCATATACATTTCATAAAAATAGTAATATATTTATTACAAATAAGTTCAACTTACAAATGCTCTTATTAATAATTCGTAATATAGCTCTAATAAGAACACGGAAAAATTTGACAGATGTTATAACAATAACAACGGTTGGTGTACCTGAATTTGTTTCGGACGCTGCATACGTCATAGACAAGCATGACGTAACGGCAAAGATTCGTGATTTGTACTGTACATGAATTTTCCAGGAATATAATTAACATTAAGTTGATATTTTATTAACTTTAATAGAAGTCTTTGAATTCGGATAGTAGATTTATGTATATCTCTATTTATAATATTGACAAGAGGTCTATGATCTGTTTGAATCGTCACTTTATGTAGGCAGATAAACTGATGCCACTTATTAACTGCACAACAAATTCCTAGCCGCTCCTTTTCAATCGTGCTGTACCGCTCCTCTGCTGCACTTAAGCTTCTGGACAAAAAAGAAACTGGTTGTCCATTTGCTAGCGTCGGTTTGAATTACAATTTCTTCTTTGGGATTAAAAAACTTCAACACTGGCGCATTGCTCTCCAATAACTTTAGTCTATCAAAAGACTGTTGATGTTCACTGGTCCACATCCACGTCACGTTTTTTTTTTAACAAATTTCTCAGATGTGCAGTTATCGATGACATATGAGAAATAAACTTATGTAGAAACGTAATTACTCCTAAAAATTGTTGCAAAGATTTCTTGTTAGTTGGTGCTCTGATTTTATTAATAGCTTGTACTTGATGTTTGTCTGGTTGTAAACCTTTCTTAGAAAATACAAATCCAAGGTACTTTACTTCACTAATTTTGTATTGAATTTTCTTTGAATTTTACGTTATTTTCGATTGCTCTTTTTATTACGTTTTTCAGTATAGCATCACGTTCCTTCTCATTTGATGCGGCTATGATTAGATCATCGAAATAAATTGGTACTCCTTCAATATCTCCAAAAATTTTCAAATTTTCTCGTTGAAATACTTCCGGACTCGAACATAATCCAAACGGTAAACGATTAAATTTATATCTGCCAAACGGAGTATTAAAGGTACATAAATATGACGATGCAGGACCTAAGGAATCTGGAAAAAAACATCTTTCATATGTAGCACGGTAAAAATTTGTTTTCCGGCTAAATTTTCAGTGAGATCATCTTACGTTGGTATTTGAAATACTTCGCGCTTTACATATTTATTTAGTTCTAAAGGACTGAGACATATCGTAAGGGTTCCATCACGCTTTTCGACAATAACCAAATCACTTACCCAATCAGTTGGTTTTGTTACTTTGGAAATTATCTTACTTTTTTCCATTTCCATCAGTGTTTGTTTCCATTTAGGTTTTAATATTTCTGGTACTGTTCTAGTTGCTTTCACGACAGGAACAGCATCTTCCTTCAATCTAATTTTATAACTGAAGGGCAATTTTCATAAACCCTTAAATATTTTAGTATTTTGAGAAATAAAATCTTTCTTTTTTTCTAACGTCTCACTGTTTGCATTAATTTCATTCTGGACAACACCTAGATCGTTAACTCTACTTATTAAATTTAATTGAATACAAGTGATAAGGCTTGAAATTGATGAAGATATCGTGTCGATAACGAAAAAAGTTAATTTCACAGGATCCCTTCGTTCTGGAATGCATAATAATTCAACAACTCCTTCTACAGTTACATGATATCCTCCATAAGCAATTATTTTAGATTTACTAGGCAGTAACTTATTATCTTGAGACAATTCTAAATATTTTGCAAGTGGTAAGACATTAACATCAGCTCCGGCATCCATTTTAAAAATGACTGGTTTCCCATTAATAAAAATTGTACGACTCCAACATGTTTTTTCATGATTTTCACTTTTAATTTCATTTAATTTTTCAATTGAAAATGAAATTTCTGATTCATCTGCTGAAGAGCTACTTTCTAAATTTAATTCTTTTACTTTTTCAGAATTCTTACTTCCTTTCACATCTAATTTATCATTGTTTCCTTTCTTTCTCATCTTACATGCTACAGCGAAATGATTGAACTTACCGTAATTGTGACATTTTTTCTCAAAAGCAGGACATTTATTAATTCTATGTTGTGTATTACATCTTGAGCAATTAAATTTGTGTTCTTTCTTCTCACTTCTTCTTCTAATGACGTTCACATTCATTTCATTACTTTGTTGTTGTAGCGTTTTAGCTTGTTGTTTCATATGCCCTACAAATTTCAATGGATTTTTCCAACGTTAAATTTGTTTCTCGTAGCAACCTTTCCTGTAACACCGAATCTCTAATTCCTATTATGATTTCATCTCTTATCAATGAATTTGTTTGAGTATCAAATTCACAAATTTGAGCCAATCTTTTTAGTTCAGTTTGAAAATGATCGAACCATTCCTGTTCTTTTTGAAAACAGTTGACTTACGAGGGTTGCAGTAGGTTTCGAAGGCTGCGATTACCCTATCGAAAGATTTTCTGTCTGCTTCATTTAATCGAAATGTATTGAATAACTGCAAAGCTTCATCGTCAATCGAATTCAAAAACAGCTATTTTAACTTCGTCGGTTTTCTTCCCGTATTCATTTGCTTCTACAAATAGCATAAATGTCTGTTTAAATATGTTCTCTTGTTGCGCAATATCGCCTGTTAAATTTAGACCCTTTGGTGGCTTGAACCTCGTGCTCTTAACCTCACTTGATTTAATTTTAATTTTCACTGATTCACCATGTTAATTTTTTCTTTTTTTTTGTTCCCTTTTTTTACACCTGACACCATTGTTTCGTATTTCATTTATTTATATTCTTGTGGCCTACAACGCTAATATCAAACACAGAGATCGATGGAGAGTTAACATTGAAATCACCGGTAAAAAATATATATTGTTGAGTGTTAAGAACGTGCATTTACCTTTTCACTAGGCCGCGCCATCTGTGATGTGATCACAATAATACAAATAGGATAGATACAACAGAGCGTCAAGATATATGTTGTAACCCGCTTAGATACACTACCGTTCATATATTTGGGGACGATTAAAAAATACAGTTTTTTTTTTAATTCGAATAAAAACAAAAAGTAATTTGTAATTTAATTTACTTCTGTACATTGAGTATACTATGCAAAACTAAAAATATTCCAAAAAGAAATGTTGTAATTATAATTAGGTCTATACGGATTTTTCGTCCATGTCCACCCTTTGACTTAATTACTGCGGTACATATTCGTGGCATTCTTAGAATTAAACATTTCAAAAATGTTTCTGGGATCTCGGTCCATGCTTGCTGGAGCTTTCTCCATAAATCTTGTGAACTAGTCACTCCTTTTTGGCGAATCCTTCTGTCCAGTTCATCCCATATTAATTCGATAGGCGACAGGTCAGGAGACTGCCAAATCATTCTTTTTAAACGATCTTCTTCTTCCAGAGATGCTAGATAGTTTCTGCATATACGAGAAGAATGCTTAGGGTCGTTATCCTCTTGAAACGTAAAGTTTCGACCTCGTAATCGTTCCCCACATGGTACAACTTTCTCTCGTAATATTTTGAGATAGCCCTCTTTACGAAGTATTCCCAGTATTCTTATTAAATCACCCACAGCTGTTCCCGCAAAACAGCCCCAAACCATTACGTTACCTCCACCGTGCTTCACTGTAGGTAAAATACACTATTCACTAACTCTTTTACCAACCTGTCGCCTAACAAACGTCCTCCGTTTGGAGCCAAATGTTTCAAATTTGAACTCATCCACAGCACGTTGCACCACTGTTCGAATGTCCAGTGTCTGTGTTCTTGTGCCCGCTGCAATCTTTTTCTTTTATTTTGAACTTTCAAAAGCGGTTTTCTGGCAGCTACTCGTCCCTTTAAGCCTGCCGCGATTAATCTTCGTTTCACGGTCGAATGCGAAATAGGATTTCTTCGTGAAACATTGACTTGCTGCGTTATTTCCGGAGCCGTTAGGAATCTGTTTCTTTTTGAAACAAGAACCATGAACTGATCTTCAGCAGCTGTCGTCTTCTTTTTGCGTCCAGAACGTTTCTTATCAGCCAAAGAACCCGTTTCCGCCACCCGTTTTAACGTTGTAAATACACCATTTTTCGATATTTTTAATTTTTTTCGCAATAACTGCCATTGAGTATCCTTCATTACGTAAAGTAATAATAGCAGAACAGATGGAAATTTCTTTTCGTTTTGCCATTTCAGTACCACCCGTTTATTACGATAGTTAAATTTAAAGTAAACTACTATCAAGATCGATTTTATTTTAAATACAAGATGATATCTGCTTTGTTTGTTGTATTGAGTGTTCTACGAATCTCACATTATTCCTTTGTTGAAATATTCGACAATATTTTCAAGTTTACGTTTATAACCCCATAAAAGCGATTAAGAGGAATTTTGCCCGAGGCTGCGGTAGAATATAAATTTGATGGCATAGAAGAGAATACTGTTGTAAATTATGTTCATGCATGTACTCTTTCATATAAAACATAATCAATTGTCAATATTTCAATTTTTCTAATTTTTCGGAGTTTTTCTTAGTCCTCCCCAAATATATGAACGGTAGTATATGTAATGTAGAAAAGACATTATATACCAGAGTATTAAAGAAATATCATCCACAAATAGTTTTTTATTCGTCCAACAATAATTATTAACAGAAAACGATTATAAATTAATATAATAATATAAATCAATTGGATGCATTTAATAGATCAAGAAATAATGCTAAAATGGCTTCCTCGTGGTATTGATGGAATCGTTTATGGCAAAAGCAATGCAAGGAGAAAAAAATACACTACCTACGGACATATTTCTGTCTTCCCGGCGTTATCAGCGTTGTTCCAGTGTTTCTTACTTCACCTTACATCGCTGTTTGTCTCACAGTTAATATAACAACATTCGAAACGAGGAGCCAGACATCCCTTCGCCCTCTAGTGCTAAGAAACACATGCGTGTCGTTTACACAACAGCGACAAAAACCCGATAGATATGGTGATATGTAAATTTGATAATAAACTATTTTGCGTTAATTTTAACTTTCTTGAATTTCACTTAACAATGCTAAATGTCAGGTTCACAGCAGTCCAACTGTTAGACTTTTAGACAGTTCAGTATTTTAAGAAGCAATAGGTTTCTACAGCTCGATTCAGTCTTTCGATGTTGAAGAATCGCCATCTCGTTTTCTCTTTCGATTACACTGGATGTAATCTTTAAAATCGTAGATTTTACCTTGGGCTGCTATTCTTAGATATTTCGCGCAAACGTTCCTATTTATGTGAGGATTGTGGAGTTCGGTTATCTGAGTTGAAGACGCCGCAGCGGAGTCTCCGGTGGACGCTAATTTTCCGCTCCAAAACTCGTTGCCGGGGAGAGCGTTACCATCCCAAGCATAAGATACAACTAACAGCTTTCCTAAAATAAAAATAATATCTTTATAACAACATGTTTACGACGTTTATAATACACTATTCAAAATAATTAGAGGAACATATCTCTAACTTTTTAAGTTGCAATACCTAGCACGAAGCTGATCTTGGAAACCCGCATTTTGTTCGAATGTGCTTTAAACAAGGAAGTATTCATATCATTTTTGAGGTAACAATATTAGTTCGAAGAAACTACAAGAAATAAAGTGAATGAAGTAATCAAAATGTAATAATGATAGCAAGGACTGTGGCGTAGTATGGTAAACAACACATAAGTATCGGCACCCTCCGCACCACACAAGTTTAATTTATTATATAGTAATATAATAATTAGTCCGGGACGGCCGTTTCGAGGACACGAATGGTCCTCATCATCAACCGGTGACCGAATTCGGTTCATATAATAAATTAAACTTGTGTGGTGCGGAGGGTGCCGATACTTATGTGTTGTTAATCAAAATGTAGATTAAAAATGCGGTTTGCCGTGGAATATTAGTGAATGTCAACAGCCAAACGTAAACATAGCGCTAGGCCTCATAAAAAAATTCCGTCGGGACCACAGGATTCAAACCTTGCATTGGCCTTTGGACTAAGTCCTGATATGACCTCAGCTGAACATATTTGAGATTTGTTTGTTTGATGGAAATATTCGGACGCCCCTAGATAGATTGGTAGGCTACTGCTGAGCATGTCCCGGAGGTATCAAGCAATAATTCGTGCTAAGATATACACTGCCGTTCAGTGAAGTTCGGTCATACAATAAAAATCTATTATATCACACTGTATACAATTATTAATACATAAAATTAGAAAAATATTAAGCATACACTCTTTTCTAAGGGATTAAAGCCAGAAATTATTATGTAAAGTAGAAATATTGCGACAACCACAATAAAGTCCCTTTTATTATCATCCCAAGAATTTCTCGGAAGTGCCGATCTTTTGGAACGGGTCGTTTGGGGATTATTAACGAACAATACATTTAGGAAATATACCGCAGCATCATTCTTGTTTATTTATCACAGGCGTAACTTTTATATAAATTTGCTTAATTTTACTGTTAAACGTGTGTTGGTGTGCATCTGTCGTTTTTGCGCGAAAGTTTTAAGAAAATTTACTTCAAAATGGCACGTGGCAAGCCTACCAGTGTAGAAAAACGTTCACGCATTATTACGCTGTTTGAAGAAGGATATTCGGGGCGACAAATTGCTGAAAAAATAAATATGAGAAGTTCAACAGTAAATGACATCATAAAGCGATATCGGACAACTGGAACTATATAAAATCGTGTTCGTCCCGTAGAATCTAGGAAAACAACAAAAGCTGAAGATTTGAGAATTGTATTATTAAGCAAACGCAATAGAAAATTAACAGCGCCCGAAATAGCAACCGAAGTCAATCGCGGCCGTGAAGAACTAGTTTCGGCGAGTACGGTAAAACGTCGACTTCAACAAGCGGACCTTCATGGGCGCATTGCCATTCGAAAAACCTTATTACGTCGGGGCAACAGAGCAAAACGGCTACAGTTCCCCGCCCGTTCTCATCTAGATTAGTCGTTAGATGATTGGAAATGCGTGCTTTGGAGTGACGAGTCAAAGTTTGAGGTTTTTGGGCAAAATCGACGAGCTTATGTCCGAAGATCTAAAACCGAAAAGTGATCCCGAACTGCATTGTGCCTACAGTGAAGCAAGGGCGTGGTTCTGTGTTAGTGTGGGGATGTTTCTCCTTTGCGGGGACGGGAGATTTATGCAGAGTGCAGGGTGTAACGAGGAAGGAAAATTATTTTGCAATACTCCAGAATCATGCAGTGCTATCAGGATTGCGAATAATGCATGACAACGACCCAAAACACACCGCGTTAGTGTGTAAGAACTATCTAAAGGAGCAAGAAGAACAGCACACCCTGCAAGTATTGACATGGCCCCCACAAAGCCCAGATTTGAACCCGATAGAGTTGTTGTGGGATGAACTGGACAGGAGAATCCGAAAAATATGCCCAACTTCACAAGAACATTTGCGGAATATTCTTCAACATGAATGGATTAATATTCCACAATCCGGTTTAGCAAAACTTATCGAAAGAATGCCTAGAATAGTTCGAGCGGTGATTAACAGCAAACGAGGTTTTTTCAATGAAAAAAAAATATAATGTTCAGTATGTTATATTAGGCCAGAATAACTTTTTATTTATTTATTTTTGTCTTTTTTACCTGTACATACAATAAAATTGCATTTTGTTTTTAGTTTCGTTTGTTTCTGTAACCTTTTCATGTCTTTTACCAACCGACCGAACTTCTCTGAACGGCAGTGTACATGTTATTAGTGAGCCACAAATATTCTTCAAAAGAACTTCATGTTATGCAAGTAGGATACTTTCATTTTATTTCTTGTGGTTTTATAAAAAAATATTCGAACAATGATTTTTACTAATTTCTGAAATACGTTTTTAACTATTGTATCTGTAAAATTATTTTTTCCAAAGAAGTTGATTATTTAAAAAGAATTAAATACCGAATCACTGGATTTTATTCAAACTCTTTATCGAAACGTGCTTACCTTTATTATCATCACTCAGCGCTTCATGTGGCTGCCGTTGAGATATAAACACTCGGATTCCTTCGTTGGGATGATCAATAATGGGAATTTTCGACCCGTGGCTGTACTTTCCGCAAGTGTTGGACAAGGAGAAGTAGGCGAAATAGATGTCGGAGATGTTCTGTAGGAGTTTTCCCAGGAACCTAAGATGGAAGAAGCCACCATAGAAAAATAATTATAGTTTTTAGGTAATATAACTTTCTGCAAGATTTTGTAAAGGTTGTTTCACACATAATTCCTGATCTTTCTTGGAATGCTAAAGCCACAGAGCCTTCTATTCATGAAATTTCTAAATAGTGTCGCTCTGACCCCCTTACTTCGCTTACATTATTTTTTTGACGGAAGTCGAACCGATTATTATTTGAAATTTACTATTCTGCATTCACCGAATCGAAACAACGCTGTGAATGTTGTTATTAAGGCACTGAAGCGAATATTTCTTAATCGTGACATACTACAAGAAATTATGTCTAATAACCTTTTGATGAATGAATTTAGAAATTTCACAAATAGCTGGCTCCACTTCCGGCCTAAACTATCCAAAATCAAACAGATGATAGACCGATTGTAGATGGAAAAGATCCGGCTTTAGTTTTGCTAGACTACAATAGTTTTCCAAAAGTAAGCATACCATTCTTAGACCTATTGACGAGAAGAAAAATAAGAACGCGTATAACACAAAAAAACGGATAACTGAAGACCAAAGCTGATGAAGAATCCGAGTCTGCAATTGAAAGCGCGCTAGGAACAATAGAAGAAATTCTAGAATAACAACGCCAAATATAGAGAACGGAGAGTCATGCTTCAGCAAGATATAAGACAATGGACACCACCTACAGTTATTGAGAAAGGGAATCTCATAAAGTACAAGTAGGTACTGGCAGTCGAGGCTATCGAACAAATAGAATTCATTCAACCGATGCTTCCAAGTTACATGGTATGGCTAAACAAGAAAATGATCACCAGATGAAGTCAACGGTAATCATTTAGAGCTTTCGGTTGTGGTATATTTCGCCTTCGATTTAAATCAGGTACCTTCGTCGGTGATGATAGGAGCATAGGCGTATCGATCCCTGTTTGGTTGACCTCACCTCACCTCACCATTTTCTTGCTTAACCATATCTTCCAACCTCGAAGCATTAGTAACCTGGTTGCTTTAAATGAATTCCTGTTCGGTAAACACCGCCAGTATCTACTTGTACTTTATAAGACTCCCTTTCTCAATAGATGTAGCTGATGTCTGATATCTTGCCGAAGCATGACTCTTCCCGTTCTCTATACTCGGTAATCTTCTCGCGTTATTATTCCAGAATTTCTTCTGTTGTTCCTGACGCGTTTTCAAACTATTGTTGTCTAGCAAAGCTAAAGGCGGATCTTTTCCATCTGCAATGACGTTTTTTCACCGTCAGTATTGTTCTCTCTATCATCCATTTGATTTTATGAATCATCGACACGATATTACCGATAGCCAAACAATATTTAAGAGTAACTTGAAAAATTCATATCTCGGTTCTCTTGCTTATTGGAGCGTTTTGGCCGGGGAACGATTGCATTATTTTTTAATAATGTGGTGGCTGTTGAGTGGGAGTCCTGCGCCAACCTCACACACTAGCTACATTATCAGATTTATAAACCTCGAAAAATAGGCGTGGTAGTTATTGAATAAAGGTCCGCATATCAGCTCACATTCTCAAAAACGTGCGACCACAAAATTTTAGGGCACAAAAAAACACTAAACTAAACAACACGTAAGTATCGGCACCCTCCGCACCACACACGTTTAATTTATTATATAATAATATAATAAAATAATAAATATATAAACGAGTGCCGGCCTGCTGGAAAAGGTCAAAAAGGACAGAGTACGACAACGGTCCGTGTTCTCGGTTCATCAGATTTTTATTACTTTTTATGTAAACCGTCTCGTACGCATCTAATTCTCGCGGCGACGTTATGTTTTTAATCAATTTTAAGTCTTCTAATTTAATACTATGCCCCGTTTCATTTATATGTTGTGCTACACTCGACGCGTCCAATCTGCCGTAGCGATAATTCCTTATATGTTCTTTGAATCTAGTTTCTATCGCTCTTTCCGTTTGACCAATATAGACTTTATTACAGTGATTACATTCAATTTTATAAATATCCGACCTTTCTCCCATTTTCGGTTTGGTTGTGGTGCGGGGGGTGCCGATACTTATGTGTTGTTTACCATACTACGCCACAGTCCTTGCTATCATTATTACACTAAACTAAGCTTATCTTATCACTTATTATCAATTTAAACAGAACGCGTACCGCCATCCATACAACTTACTCAATTCGCTTCGCAAACGTTTCCATGAAAATCTCCTCTTGATGAGTGGAACACTTCCAAACGCCTAAACCTATACCGACGACGTGCACGAACGCCGTAGTTTCCCTTTCCTTCGCTCTATGATTAGCTTCGAACAATAAAGTGTCGATACTGATGGCCATTCGTTTGGCGAACGTAATATTATCGAAATAAACGCCTGCGCTGATTTCGTTGAAGTAACCCGGTTTATTACGATCTTTCGACTTAATAAAATCGGAATACGTGAAATCGTTTTTGTTATAAAAACTTGAAAAGAGCGAAGGTATCGTAGAACCAAGAATCGCTCCGAAACCGTTAGCTTCGGTATTCTGTTTCCGGTCGATTGCGATATCTTGATATTCCATGAATCCCGGTTTTTTCATTCGAGCTCCTATAAGGCCGATTACGATACCTTCTTCTTGTAGGTTGGATCGACTCTTAGCAACGACACCTTTATTTTTCCTATTACCGTCATTGATGAAGTAACTGTAGGAACTGACGGATAAGAATGCCGAAAGTTTGATTTCGTCGTAACTTAAACAATTTTCTAGAGTTAAAGCACCTTCTTCATTATCCTTTCCGATCGTTTCCCATTTACCCCTGCCTTTAATTCCGTTTAGCAAAATATAATCGTCATTTCTTCCCATAAACATCACGGCGCGTTTGTTTATCAACCGATCTACAAATTCGAGTAAACTCATGCCTTTGTACAATTCTTTTTCAACGGAGCTTCCATATTTTCGTTTGTGGAGTATAAAATCCACGAACAATGGAAGAACGGATTCGTGGAGGAGCGGGTAACAAGAATTTGCGTTTCTCAGTAATACGGTTGCCGATACCTCTCCTTTTAACGTTCTACATCTACCCGTATCGATTGGAAATTTAATCGGAAACTTATCGCTTGCATTTAACAATTCCTCTAGTTCATCGTAATGTAGATCTACGTTACTTTCGTCGTAATCGAGCAAATCGTATCCGTTTCGTTCGAATAATTTAGGAGATTCAGTAGGCCAATCCAAAAGCGGATACATGTTCAGACACGCACAGAACGAGCACTTGTCACAACTGCCGGTTACCGGTACTAGATAAATGTTTATATATTTTTCGTTGTGTAATTATAAGTAATATTTTTAATGTATTTCCTCTATATGCCATCTATAGAGTAAAAGTTGATATACTCGTATAAGACGACCTTCATGGACTTGTAGGAATTCTCTGGGAATTCTGAATAGAGCGCAACAAGTCGATTGCCTAGCAGTAGCGTCACTGCGCTGGTTAACCGAAATCAACCCAAAAACAATAAGAGAATTTATGAAAACGCAAACATAATATAGTAAACAACTTACTCAATACGCTGAGATGGTTGAAAAGAAATCCGGAAGTGAGGCCTTCAACACCTGTATCGTAGCGTTACGTTTCTACAGTGATCTCTTTGAGACCCGTCCGTTGCGGCGTATATATTTGCTTATATGCAGAGAAAATGGTGTGGTCTTTGAATTTGTATAACGGATCTTCCGCAACACTTTTGTTAAAAAGATGGCGTAATCTAGAAAAAATCAAAATTTTTACTTAATTTAGTATTCAATTTTTCTCTGACTGAAACAACTTTTTTCGTCATCTAAAATATGTATTAAAGTTTGTATGTGGTCAACAATTTCACACGAATCCCGTAAGGACAATGAAGTTTTTATTGCGTCGGCTACTGGAACGTGATTGTTGTTAATAGTTTAATAGTTTTTAAATCTGCTGCAACTTGAGGATTTTGAAATTGCATTAGACTTAGCTTTGTTGCATCTGCTTCTTTAGCGTCCAGTAGCTAATTTTGTCTTTTCGAAATGTTTAAAATAACAGAAAGCTGCTTCTAACCATGTACCCCGTCGTATAAAAATTGCCTGCGACGGTTCCGGTATGTCAGGACACTGTGAACAAAGTAGCCGAATAGTCTAGTTGATCCACATTGGGATAACATTTTCGTGTAGTGTCTGCTACAAGGTGTAAAGCATGAAGCAGACATATTATGTGCAGCAACTTAGGTTGGACAACTTTGAATAATTGGCCTGCGCGAAGCATGACCGCTGCAGCATCGGTAACCATCATTAACACTTGCTTTGGTGAAATTTCAAAGTTGTCTAGTGTTCAAATACATTATGAACAGCTTCGGCAGTACATCTTTGCTGACTTTTACAGGCTAGCAAATAAGGATGTGACGGTTCTTTCAAGGTCATTAACCGTGCTACAATCGATACTACGGATTTTTTTTTAATGCCTAGTTTTATCTATAGTTAGCCTCAACTGTTCATTTTTTACTGCGGTTTTCATTGTCAATTGTCAATCTTCTCGCCCAATGACGGCAAATTTCTACGTAGCGCTTGCGAGCTTGGTAGTTCCCACGGTGGATAGTATTTACTCCAAAACTGACGAAACATTTTTTGTTCGATTTTTGCAAACGGTATATTGCACGCACTTAACATCATCGTTAAATCACATGGAATTTCTTTATGTAATGCGGCCTCCTTCCGATTTTTTTTAAATTTGTGTGTTGAGCTATTTACATGGTTCCTACACGTATATGGTTTCCAACAAAACTAAACACTTGATTTCTTAATCATTATATATTAAGTCTGGAAATTTCCGCAAAAATACGTGTTTATCCTCTTAGCAAACAGATAAGTTGATGCATTTCCGTGTATTTTCAACATTTTCAATGCTTTCCCTTCAATTCCGACACATCAACCTCGCACTGCGATATGTATTACACATAGCACACAGCATAGAAGGCTGGGAAATACTAACATGTAACGAAGCAGCTCTATATCCCCCCAACCTCTCGCGGTTGAACACCACTGAAAGGCAAGCGAGTATGTTGCTCTCTAACCATGACTGAATCATGAACTCATAATACGAGGGCGGTTCAAGAAGTCCTTAGAAGACATGAGAGATGGCGCTCGTAGTATCAATTCTAGTGAGGGTCATTAGTCACTACACATATTAAAGTCTCTGTTATATCTACGCTTCGCTCGATGGGAGAATGTTAGTGGCCGTGTTCTATACTGCGTCTGCGCTGTCCTCCCAATAGTAAAAGCAATGGTGTATGCAACTCGCTTTACAGGCGTGCCAGTAAAAAAAAACATTGAAAAGTATAAAATATAATTTGCAAAATAGTTCGAGATTCGAACACTTAAAGTACAAAATAAGCATTAATTGAACGCCGATTTCCTCTTGAATTACAATCGATCTTGACTGTTCCACTTCTCATTGTTCTCAATGTATTCTCCAAACGAATACACCTCACCTCTGGCTGCTATTTTCAGATTCTCGCCGCTAACATTCGTATTTATATGCGGATTATGAAGTTCAGCGACTTGTGTAGAGCACGCAGCGGCTGGATCACCACTCGCTGACAACATTCCAACCCAAAATTCATTCCCGGGCAATGCGTTGCCATCCCAGGCATAAGACACGACCAATAATTTTCCTGAAAGACATAATTAAACGGAATTAATTTAAATAATTAAATAATATTTTGCCTGTGGCGTTAATGGCCAGTACCTTTGTTCTCATCTACTAATGCTTCATGCGGTTGTCTTTCCGATATAAAAACTCTGATTCCTCCGTTGGGATGGTCTTCAATAGGGATTTTGGAACCAGGTTGGTACTTTCCGCAGCTTGTGGAGCGGTCAAAGTAAGCGAAGTGCATATCGGAGATGTTATGGAGATATTTTCCAAACAATCTAAATACAATAAATTAATTTTAAATAGAAAATATGCAAATGCAAACTTTTCAAACGGCAAGGATGTGTTACTTGGCTTAAAGGACGCCAAGAAATACATGGCTAGTTTCAAAGGGAAGTAGTGGTGTTAGGTGGAGAAAAACGCGCTCGGAGCCGCTGGTTACGCAAAAATATTTCCATCCCAATTGCATTATTTTCTGGTTATTATTTTTGATATGTATGTATGCAGGTGTAACAACTTAACTTCGTGAGTAACTTAGTAACTAGCAACTAAAGATTCGATGATGAAATAAATTATAGGAGGAATAACTTACTCGATTCTACTGACGAAAGTGTCCACGAAAATTTTTTCTTGGTGCGTAGAACATTTCCAGACACCTAAACCAATCCCTACTACGTATACATACGCGCTAGTATTTTTTTCTTTTCCTCTATGATTGGCTTCGAACAGCAACGTGTCAATACTAATAGCAATCCGTTTGGAATACGTCATATTATCGAAGTAGGCGCCTTTAAATATTTCTGTGTACTTTTCAGTGTTTTCAATCTCGTTGGAGTTTTTGAAACTTGCGTACGTCCAGCTTGGTTTACCATAAAATCCAGAAAATAGAGAAGCCATTGTTGGCGCGAAAGAAGTTCCATATCCATTACCTTCGACGTTTTGATTTGAATCTATGATTATTTCTTGGTATTCCATAACGCCTGGTTTTTCCATACGAGCTCCTATCAGACCAATTATAATACCTTCCTCTTGTATTATTTCACGTTGTTTGCAGATTTTTCCACGGTTGTGTCTATTACCATCGTTTATGAAATAGCTATAAGAACTAACCGATAGAAACGCGGAAAGTTTTATTTCATCGTAGCTTAAACAATTCTCCAAACGTAACTCGCCATTTTCACCATCTTTTCCTATTTGTTCCCACCTTCCTATTCCAGCGACACCGTTTAATAAAACGTAATCATCCTCTGTTCCCATAAACATAACAGCTCGTTTTTTTAACAATCGATCTACGAATTGCAGGAAGTTCATATCTTTGTAGAATTCTCGTTCGATATTACTTCCAAACTTGCGCTTATGCAGGATAAAATCCGCGAAAAGGGGTAGAACATGTTCGTGTATAACCGGATAAGAAGAATTTATATTTTTCAATAAAGTCGATTCCGATACAAATCCTTTCAATGTTTTGCATCTAATCGTGTCGATCGGAAATTCAACCGGGAACTTCTCACTGCGTTCAATAAATTCACTCAAATTTCTAACTTGTACATTTTGATGTTTGCTGTTTGGTACAAACAAATGCCCGGGTAATAGTTTTGGGGAATTACACGCCCAATTTGGGAACGAGTACATGTTCAACTGCGGTATGAAGATAACTAAGTCGTCGGAGATATTTATTAAATTAAATCGGAAATCCCAGATAAACGATATAGAGGGGGTACCGTATCTACTACGTGACGTGGGATATCATTTCAAATAATGCAGAATAATTCCAAGGATTTTCACGACCTTTTTTTCTTTTTCTAGTATATTACATTTATTTTAAATAACATCTTACACCGGTTTCGATCACACGAACGATCTGTCCTGGTAACAGGTTTATTTCTGCCGAAACTATAAACCTAGCTCCAATTTCTGAGAAACCAATAATTATGTTTTTCTAATTCTGGATCGTTTACAAAAGTAGATGTTATATTTATTCTTTCCTCCGCGCACTCCCTCCTCCAGGCCTATATCATGCCTCGATAAAGACTATGTCGCAGAAACGAGTGCTTTCGCAGTAGCGTGCAGCTCGGTTACTATCTATATTAAAAATAATGTACACTGCGGTTCAGTGAAGATCGGTCATACAATAAAAATCTATTATATCACACTGTATACAATTATTAATACATAAAATTAGAAAAACATTAAGCGTACACTCTTTTCTAAGGGATTAAAGCCATAAATTATTATGTAAAGTAGAAATATTGCGACAACCACAATAAAGTCCCCTTTATTATCGTTCCAAGAATTTCTCGGAAGTGCCGATCTTTTGAAACGGGTCGTTTGGTGATTATTAACGAACAATACATTTAGGAAATATACCGCAGGATCATTCTTGTTTATTTATCACGGGCGTAAAGATATAAATTTGCTTCGTTTTACTGTTGAACGTGTGTTGGTGTGCATCTGTCGTTTTTGCGCGAAAATTTTAAGAAAATTTACTTCAAAATGGCACGTGGCAAGCCTACCAGTGTAGAAAAACGTTCACGCATTATTGCGCTGTTTGAAGAAGGATATTCGGGGCGACAAATTGCTGAAAAAATAAATTTGAGAAGTTCAACAGTAAATGACATCATAAAGCGATATCGGACAACTGGAACTATAGAAGATCGTGTTCGTCCTGGAGCATATAGGAAAACAACAAAAGCTGAAGATTTGAGAATTGTAATATTAAGCAAACGCAATAGAAAATTAACAGCGCCATAAATGGCAGCCGAAGTCAATCGCGGCCGTGAAGAACAAGTTTTGGCGAGTACGGTAAAACGACGACTTCAACAAGCGGACCTTCATGGATGCATTGCCCTTAAACCCTAAAACCCTTATTACGTCGGGGCAACAGAGCAAAACGGCTACAGTGGGCCCGTTCTCATCTAGATTGGTCGTTAGATGATTGGAAACACGTGCTTTGGAGTCAAAGTCAAAGTTTGAGGTTTTTGGGGAAAATCGACGAGTTTATGTCCGAAGATCTAAAACCGAAAAGTGATCCCGGACTGCATTGTGCCGACAGTGAAACAAGGGCGTAGTTCTGTGTTAGTGTGGGGATGTTTCTCCTTTGCTGGGACGGGAGATTTATGCAGAGTGCAGGGTGTAATGAGGAAGGGAAATTATTTTGCAATACTCCAGAATCATGCAGTGATGCCGTTTAAGCTCACGAATGCGTTTTGGAGATTTAATTGGTAGAAAGCATTAATTGATCTATCTTTGATAATAAATGCAGCTAGCAGATGACATGCATGGAGCAAACAGGTTACATGAAGCAATTGAGGATGAGATTGTTTTAGTAACTTTCCAGCTTTACCCATGTTTGAACCCGAATCTGTAACCAACATTACGTAGAAGTTGGGTTACCGATATATTGATCTTTCCAAAGGTATTTATTATCATTTCTACTATCGTTTCCGCGTTTATCTTCTGTAATATTGTACTACGCAAAAGAAGAGGCGGGGATGCAACATTTTTTAAAGTGCGCACTAACACATTAGAAAAAAGCGTACAATTCTGTAATTTACCTTTATTTTCTTGGAATCTTTTTCCAAGATCTTAGATTTATCCACACCACACACGTTTAATTATTTTTTAATTTGTTGCATCTATCCTCATCGTCAACCTGGTGTGGGAAGAACCTCTATTTCTAACATGCCTGTTTTTTGCCACAGATTTATTCTTGTGACACTGGCGCCATCCCGTGTACGTAGTGTGTATTATTTCCCGCCTAAACTTGTTGCTTAACTTTAACCACATATGTATCCTGCAATTGACGTTAACATAAGTAATTGTGAGGTTAAGTAAACGTCAATAATTATTAATAAACATTTTCATCTGTTTTATAGATTTTTAAGTTTTAAAAATGAATCCATTAACGTAAGTTCCGCATATCGTTTATAAAATTTACTTCAAAATGTAATTTTCTTTCTTTTAGGAACATGAAAAACGTGAAAAAGTTGAGCGAACAAGAACTGTGTTCACTTAACAAAACTACATGGCACGACCAATACAGGGATAGCGCATGGATATTTGTAGGTGGTTTACCGTATGATCTCACCGAAGGAGATCTAGTTTGTGTATTTTCACAGTACGGTAGTTAATATTGGTATATATTTGGATAAAATAATCTCATCGTTTCAGATATGGTGAAATTGTTAATATTAATCTAATTCGAGATAAGGATAGTGGCAAATCGAAAGGATTCTGTTTTATTTGTTATGAAGACCAAAGATCGACAGATTTAGCCGTTGATAATTTCAATGGAATTACGGTAACGGTTCTATTTATTATCTAACTGTGCTAACATAAACAATGTATACTTTTGCTTTATAGATTTTGAAACGAACGATTAGAGTTGATCATGTTAGTAATTACAAGGTTCCAAAAGACTCCAAGAAGACAGATGAAGAGACGAAGAAATTATATCAAGAAGGCTGCGCTCCAAAGTCTATAGAAATTAAACCTACTATCATCAATCAAGATCTAAGGGAAACTTTAGCAGATCAAATAATAGACGATATCAAATTGCCTCCACGATTGCCAATATATCCTATTAAACAGGAAATAAAGACGGAAATTAAGGAAGAAGCAGGAGAAGTAAGTTTTGAATATAAATAAATTGCATTTTTGCATGGTGCATTGGTAATTATTGGCGTGTTTTTTTATTTTTACAGTATGTAAAATAATTTTTAGAAAAACTGTATAAAATCCTATTTTGAAGAACTGCATATGTATATAATTTTAATTTGAATATTTTAATAATCTAATTGTTTTTGATGAAGTGAACATGTTGTAAGACGTGTAAATATTTTTCTTAAAGCCGATTTTTAGTAACCAAGTAGTGTAATCATGGGATACATTGTGCATGTATCTTCTTGTAGGTAAACGCTAAAAAAGAGAAGAGATCAAAAAAAGATAAAAAACACAGGAAGAAAAACAAAAGAAAACATAAACGGTCATCATCTTCGGACAGTGCTTCTGATTCATCAAGCAATTCCGATTCCAGCAAGGATAAATACGAAAAGAAGAAGAAAAAGAGGAAAAAATAATGGCATTTACTAAATAAATAAATATTTATTATTATAAACAGATCAGGTTTAATTCATTTTCCCGTATTGCATTTCCTTTAATCGGCTTGTTTAATCTACGACCTACTTTTGCCTTCTTTGTTGTTTGCTTCTTGACAAAAGATTTATTCTGTAAGTAGCACATCAAGAACTCTGACGGACCAGGATGTACAATTCTAGCGCTTCCTAAACATTCATTACCATTATAAAATACAGCATACTGTCCAGGTGTTAGAGCTTTCTTTGATTTAAATAACCGCACGATTAGTCCTCGAGGCGTTTGGCATAGTTCGCACTCCTCTAAATCATGCGTGTGTTGAAATTTAAACTGGCATGTGTAGATTTCATTTCTGTCCAGTTCGATTGGGTTTCCATGAATCCAGTGAGGCAGAGAAGTGAAGAATAGTTTTGAATGCAATGCGGGATGGTCAGTGCCCATAGCCTGTAAATTATTTAGAACAATACGAGTATTAGATATGGTGCAAAATAATATAGTTACGAGGGAATTATAAATGCAAGGCTTCAACAGAAAATTTTGATGCTTATCTACAAAATAAGGCTGCAGAAAGGACTACAGCTTCACGAAATTAGCAGAGACTAGACAGACTTGTATAAAATATGAGGTCTATGAATATGTTTTGATTAAATTATCCTTCGATTGAACCTTCACATTAATTATCTGTTGTTTATGGCACGACAAAATGCAATATCAAAAAGACTTACAACATATATAGTGCTTGTAGCAACATCTTTTTCTGCAATATAATAAGTATCTGCTGCTCCTCCAATTCTACTTCTTTGTCCCAAAGTCCATTGATGAATACCATTATGTTGGCCAACTACCGATCCAGTGTCTATATCTATAAACTTTCCAGGCTTATGTCGAACATACTGAAATATTAGAAAAGTAATTATGTTTCATGTTATAAAATTGCTTTACACGATTTATTGTCCGAATAATTGAATTCAACTTAAGCATCGATTTTATTGTACTGTGTAAAATGGCAAAAATCGGTATGATTTTTTGTCACGATTTCCCGTACCTCTGAAATAAAATTTTGAAAATTCCTCGATCCAATAAAGCAAATTCCCATACTCTCCTTCTTGACGGCAATTTGTTTTAAATCATTTCTAATTGCTATTTGTTTAACTTCAGGTTTCGTTAATGTCCCTAATGGAAACATAGTTTCTCTTAGAGCAATCTGCTGTATCTGGCATAAAAAAAATGTTTGATCCTTTGTAGTATCGGCAGCCTGTAATAATTTCACTCCTAAAATATAACAATCATCTCTTAGCAAAGTATATAATAATAGAAATAATCGTATTAACCTGTATTGGGGCTAAAATTTTCTAAAAATGGACCAAAACTTGTCATCGCATAGTGTCCCGTTGCAATCGCATCAGCTTTCAACTTTTCTTTTGCGTATTTATAAAAATTACCAAATTTGATATGCCTATTGCATAGCACATCAGGATTCGGTGTGTATCCATTTTCATAATCTTTAATTAAATCACTGGTAAAGTAATATAAGGAAAACTCTCCGTGAATGTTCTAACCTGTACTTACGTAAAAACTTCATGCCAATACTCTTTGACGAAATTAACACGAATTAATGGTATTTTTAGTTTGTTACAAACTAACTGCGCATCCCTATAATCCTCACTAGCCGAACAAAATCCTTGTTCGTCTGTGATATCCCAATTTTGCATAAAAACACCTTGAAGATTATAACCTGGAATATGTGGAATAATTTTATGTACGTACATAAAATGGTGTTACCTCTGCGTTTTAACAGCAGAGCAGCTACTGCGCTATCAACTCCGCCAGATATTGCAACTATCACATTTTTGAATTTATACATTTTTTTTGGTTAAATAGAATTCAAAATAAAATTATGGAAAAAAATAATGGTGTTTGTGCTAAATTCAGCGCCATCTAAACAGAAAATAGTTAGTATTCCCGAAGTTTCCACGAGCTGTTAATAGATGGCGAAACTTAAATTGATAATAATGTTATCTTTTCTCACAATGGTATATAGGTGATATATATAGAACAAACTTTTTTGTATGTACACTGCCGTTCAGAGAAGTTCGGTCAGTTGGTAAAAAACATGAAAAGGTTACAGAAACAAACGAAACTAAAAACAAAATGCAATTTTATTGTATGTACAGGTAAAGAAGACAAAAATAAATAAATAAAAAGTTATTCTTGCCTAATATAACATACTGAACATTATTTTTTTTTTTCATCGAAAAAACCTCCTTTGCTGTTAATCACCGCTCGAACTATTCTAGGCATTCTTTCGATAAGTTTTGTTAAAACGGATCGTGGAATATTAATCCATTCATGTTGCAGAATATTCCGTAAATGTTCTTCATATTTTTCGGATCCTCCTGTCCAGTTCATCCCATAACAACTCTATAGGGTTCAAATCTGGGCTTTGTGGGGGCCATGTCATTACTTTCAGGGTGTGCTGTTCTTCTTGCTCATTTAGATAGTTCTTACACACTAACGCAGTGTGCTTTGGGTCGTTGTCATGCTTTATACACAATCCTGATAGCACTGCATGATTCTGGAGTATTGCAAAATAATTCTCCTTCCTCATTACACCCTGCACTCTGCATAAATCTCCCGTCCCAGCAAAGGAGAAACATCCCCACACTAACACAGAACTACGCCCTTGCTTCACTGTAGGCACAATGCAGTTCGGGATCACTTTTCGGTTTTAGATCTTCGGACATAAACTCGTCGATTTTGCCGAAAAACCTCAAACTTTGATTCGTCACTCCAAAGCACGTGTTTCCAATCATCTAACGACCAATCTAGATGAGGACGGGCCCACTGTAGCCGTTTTGCTCTGTTGCCCCGACGTAATAAGGGTTTTCGAATGCAATGCGTTCATGCAGGTCCGCTTGTTGAAATGGACGTTTTACCGTACACGCCGAAACTTGTTCTTCACGGCCGCGATTGACTTCGGCTGCTATTTGGGGCGCTGTTAATTTTCTATTGCGTTTGCTTAATAATACAATTCTCAAATCTTCAGCTTTTGTTGTTTTCCTAGATGCTCCAGGACGAACACGATTTTCTATAGTTCCAGTTTTACGATATCGCTTTATGATGTCATTTACTGTTGAACTTCTCATATTTATTTTCTCAGCAATTTGTCGCCCCGAATTTCCTTCTTCAAACAGCGTACTAATGCGTGAACGTTTTTCTACACTGGTAGGTTTGCCACGTGCCATTTTGAAGTAAATTTTCTTAAAACTTTCGCGCAAAAACGACAGATGCACACCAACACACGTTTAACAGTAAAATGAAGCAAATTTATATCTTTACGCCTGTGATAAATAAACAAGAGTGATGCTGCGGTATATTTCCTAAATGTATTGTTCGTTAATAATCCCCAAACGACCCGTTTCAAATGATCGGCACTTCCGAGAAATTCTTGGAATGATAATAAAAGGGACTTTATTATGGTCGTCGCAATATTTCTACTTTACATAATAATTTATGGCTTTAATCCCTTAGAAAAGAGTGTATGCTTAATATTTTTCTAATTTTATGTATTAATAATTGTACACAGTGTGATATAATAGATTTTTATTGTATGACCGAACTTCAATGAACGGCAGTGTACCTCCCGCAATAGAAGTTCCTCCCTATTCCGCTTTATTGCTACAAATTAGCGACGGGCTAAACAGCGATTTGCCGGTAACAGTTATAACAGCTACGGTTATCTCAGAAGAACTGTCATTCTTACCTGTTATCCCGTTATCTAGTTATTGAAATAATTTCTTGTAAATTAATATAGCTAGTTACAAAAATGTACGTTTAGGTCCCAAAAATAAATTGCATATTTTTCGTAATTAGGATAAAAATGAAAATACAACATTCAAAGAATTTCTTTATTTTAAAGAATCTTGGTCCTTCCCTGCCTCCCTCTGACTAAGCCCATGGTTGTTCAAAAGTAGTGGCATTTATGCATATAGAGTTAGTTAAAAGTACGGAGACGGGGATTTATTGTTGTTAATATTTATTTTTCTATGACATTTTTATTTATCTTTTTTCTTCAATTGTTTTGAAATTACGCTAGCACCCCCGACTTATTTTAAAAGAAACTTGTACATTTTGCTCTACCCTTCATAAAGGTTTTTTTTTTCTCTTCACTAACATTGGTTTGAAGTATTTAATGAATTGTAAGTACATCGCTGATGGATAAAAGCGAACCGGTCACCGGTTGAGGATGAGGACCGTTCGTGTCCTCGAAACGGATTAATTAAATTTGTGTGGTGCGGGGGGTGCCGATACTTATGTGTTGTTTACCATACTACGCCACAGTCCTTGCTATCATTATTTATTTTAAAAGCGACGCGATAAACAAACTTAAGCGAGGTTATTGTGTACGTGAAATATTGGGCATAATTAGCAATGGCAAGAACTTAAGTGAACGGAAAAGAATTGAAATATGTTCTTGTAATGTTAGCAATGTTCTTTGTCCTGACGAAGGTACTTTTTGCTTTACCGGTGAAGTAAATTGACATAAACTGATGATAAATTGAAAATTATTTCCTCTCTTGGAGCACCGCACATAGTGTTAATTTTTAGGTTCGTATTTTGGGAGGCATATTATTACTCCATTTTGCATAAATGTCAATTTAAATCCAGCTCTGCATTGCCAATTATCGCAAAAAGAAATTATACGTGCTTGTTCTACGCTCTATTGACATGAAATTAATGAACACCGATATCTATGGACGTTTTTCACATCAGATTCTTTGGGAGACTGAATGTTTACCCTGCCAAACTCTGTTTATACATTACGTTGAAAATTCAAAAATTCGAATTACTAGATCATTAGCAGCTTCCTTTCCTGCACATTAGCCTTGTTTCTTTTTAAAATGAAATGCCGCCTTCCCACCCCCCTCTGCCTACGCCCGTGCCTACCACCTTTCCCTTCTCCTGAAGACGCCACATATGATTGTGGGCGAAACGTCGAGTTTTCATTTAATCATGACACTGTTTAAACCCGGAACACGTTTAGTGTTAACTAATTAATAACAAGCTTCAAATTTTTCTTCTCTATTTAATATTATAAATGTTATATTTATCTGTTTTTAAAATCGAATATCTCTAAGGGTAGCAAGTAGTTACTATCAACCGATAATAGATGGCGCAAAATATAGTTTCGGAAATGTCCGACAGTTGCAGAGTAGACATTGTTTTATGGAATATGGTTAGTTGTGAATATTTCCCGCTAATAATTAGTTAGTAGTGATTGTCAGTTTTCAAGTTTTAGAGAGCTTAAAAAATAAACAATCATCATGTGGAACGCAATGGGTAAGTTAAATTTCGATAATGTTTTCATTACATTAAATAAATAACAATGTCACCATTGTAGATACCACCGGAGGTGGCTTTATGAGTGATACAAATCAGTTCGATTCACCATCAGGCAAAAAGGAGGTAAGATCTTAAATAAAAAAAGGTTTACTTCGTTGGAATAAAAAAAAATGATTTTAGCAGGTACAAAGATTGCAGAGCGTTGTTCCGGTTGCAATTAGACAAATTCGTGATTGTCCAGAGGAAGAGTTCAAACTGTTTGGAATGCAAACACAGATAGTACGAAATTCAGTAGCGCTAGATCTTATCGCACATTATTTTGGTTATCGTTTCAGCTTTGTATTGTTGGAATTTTACGCGACTACAACGTACAATCAACTAAAGCGACATATCAAGTAGAAGATCACACTGGATCAATGCCTTGTATTTGGTGGTTAGATGCTGAAACTGTATGTATTATTTTGTTGAATTAACCCTCATACTACTAGGTGGGGTTCATGCCCACCTCAAACCTATTTTTGCTCAAAAACAGTAAAAAGAATTTTTAGTGCGGCTTGTACTTTCAATAGCTTCTAGTTTTTCTATTTTTTCATAGCAGTTTTCTACAAGTTTAATTTATGCAAAAATTAAACATTTTAATTTAATAAAATAAGAAACCTGGTAGGACGAGGGTTAAAAAGAATTAAATGTTCATATATTCTTTTTCTACCAGGGAACTACACCAAATTTACCTGCAGTTAAAGAAGGATGTTACCTTCGTTTGTACGGTTCTTTACGTACCCACGACGGTGTAAGATCCATTATGGTTATGCGTATGTTTCCCATAGATAATATTAACGAGGTGACAACGCATTTATTGGAAGTAATACATGCTCGTTTAGAAGCGGAAAATATGTCAAAGGATGTGTCGACTAAAGTTAAGCATGGCAATCCTGGTTCAGAGTTAGCAAATACCATGGCATTTATGGGTAATGACGATAAGAACTTCGATTCAGGATTTACGCCAATACAGCAGAAGGTGTATAATATTTTAAAACCGGTTGTAACGGATAGGGGTTTAAATATCAATACGATTTTATCCCAATTTCCACAAGGTCAACATAAGGATGTTAGGTAAGTATCGATCAATGATGAAAATATTTTATTTGTTCGTATCTCATAATTTCGTAATTATTCAAAGATGTATTTTATTAAATGAAACATATTTTATATATAGACTGTCTCACGATGAACTGCATTGATCGATATATGAAATTAATCTTACAAAAAAATCCAAATAATCGCAAACATGGTTGTTTGTAACACGAGCTTCATGATATTGTCGAACAATTGAATGTATTTGAAATTAAACACCATTTACGTAGTTAGAAATTAGGGAATGAGCTGTTATTCTCAATCTTTGTGGATGACAATTCAGTTGAAAATGATATACAAGGTGATACATATTTTCGTCAGCTTATATAGGAAAAGCGATACAATATTTTAAGAATATTCTTCCTTACGGCTGTGCAGGTTCAATGGAGGCAAGTTTTAAAATTGTTTTGCCATGTATAGGGTGATTCGAAAAAAACTTGTACACCAAAGTTGTGGAAATCTAAATTGAATACCCAGTATATCAAGTTACTGTTATGTCTCCCATATTTAACCAAGCCGTTTTTGAGAAATTTAACTATTCTTGAAAATGTAAGTTTAAACAGCACTGCAGAATCCTGGTAACGATCTGGGAACTGTTTTCCCAGAGTAATGATTTACATTACAATACCCGCAACAAGGCTAACAGACGGCGCCACCAACGGCGACAATGGTGGTCATGCTTTGCCTGCACAATGATTCGGCTGCTCTTTAGCTGTGAACTCATGAGGCACCACGCGTGCAACTAGATTTCCACTCATAAAGGCACATTTCAGGCAGGGCGCATAGAAGTAACTCATCCCATATATTGTCTCTTCAGAAAATAATGCAGATCAACGTGTCAAGTTTTGGTAACCAATAGCTCAAAATATTACGAATCGGCTGGTTTCGCGTCGTTATACGCGAGAATTGACGCTAGTATTAATCAACATTTGTTAAATATGAAGTTATTATCTGAGAGTCGGTAAAAAGTCAACGTTTTGGCTGTAATTTTAATTAGTACAAAAAAAAAGCCAATTGTAGGGTTAGACTGGTAAGTATCATCCGTTTGTGAGCAGTAATAATCATCAGCTTCATCAAAGCCTGTTTTTGTAAAATAAATGGCAATAAATGAGTATTCGGAATTAAAAATGCTAAATTACTAAAAAAATCTAAGACATCAGTATAGGGAACCTTAATAATGCTTAAAAATTAGAATATAAATACGACAACGAATACAGAGTGTTACATATAATAATCGAAATAGGAGACTGACAGCACCAGAAATCGCAAACGCGCGGAAACAGGCAAAAACGGCTACAGTGGGCAGAAACACATAGAAATTGGACAGTGGATGATTGGAAAAGGGTGCTATGGACTGATGAGTCAAAGTTTGAGGTGTTCGGACAATCAAGGCGCGTTTTTGTAAGAAGAGCGAAAGGCGAAAGAATGTTGCAGGATTGTGTAGTGCCAACTGTCAAGCAAGGAAGAAATTCTGTGCTTGTTCGGGGTTGTTTTTCCTACGCCGGTACAGGAGACTTGAAGCGAATCGAAGGTATTTTGCGAAAAGAAGGTTATTTAGAAATACAGCAAGAAAATGCAATGCCATCGGGGCAACGTGTAATCGGCGAAAATTTTGTATTCATGCAGGACAACAACCCCAAACACTCAGCAGTGATATGTAAAAATTTCTTAAATGAAGAACAAGATAACGGCACTTTACAAATAATGACATGGCCGCCGCAAAGCCCCGATCTAAACCCCATTGAGCTGTTATGGGATGAATTGGACAGGAGGATCCGAAAAGTATGCCCTGCCTCCGTAGGCCACCTGTGGAACATTTTACAAGAGGAATGGACTAATATGCCAAATAGAGTCTTTGAAAAACTAGTGGAGCGGATGCCTCGGATTGTGAAAGCTGTTCTTCGCGCAAAAGGGAGTTTCTTTGATGAACGGAACGTTTAAGAAGTTTTTGTTTATTTTTCGTTAGAATTACTTTTTACTTTTATACTTTAATTTTAATCGCTATTAATAAAAAGCAATAAAAATTTTAAGTTTTGGAAAAATGAGTTTGAATATTTCCTGTTTTTTTTTTTTAATTTATTTACGTGCCCGAACTAATATGGACGGTAGTGTACATAGCCGGAAACAAAAATATTTTATCGCTCTACATATTTAAGTATATATGAGGCTAGAGAAAAAAAAATAGTCAAACAGTAGGATACTGTAATGTAGATATGGCAGAGCTGATTATTTAAATATTTTCACTGCCCACTAATTTTAGGCCATTGTAAATGGCAATTTAGATAAAACTTCCTTTCCTAGGTGCCTGCGCATCTGCACTAGTGCCATGCAGACTGGTTAGCATTGAAATAATGAAATAATTTTCGTCAAAAGAAAACAAATTAATAGATGATTATTGAATAAATTTTTCATTTTAAACAAATACTTCTGTGATTGTAATTACGCTATTCATTTAAACACGTAATTAAAGTAAGCTTTAGTAACATTTGATTTCCTTTTGTAGGGCAGCTTTAGAGTTCTTAATGAACGAAGGACATGCATATTCCACCATAGATAATGATCACTTCAAAGTTACCGAATGTATGTAGTGAGATCCATTTTTCATATTGTTTAAATTAATCATCATTTAATATATATTTGAAAACGTTTATATTTGTAAGAAGAAATGAATCGGTTTTTGTAGTGTTGTTCACAAGAGAAATTACTGTTCCTTTTGGTACATTGATTGTGTCTAATTTTTTTATAAACATTTTTAACATGTTATATTAGTAATAGACTTTATGTTTTGTTTTCTGCATTTTCAAGTTTTACAAATAAAAATCGTGCCTTGGAAAATAAATTATATTTATTTATTTACAATTTCTGTTAAAATATAAGGTTATCCTAATATACAGGACCATCATCTAAGTTATCATCCTCCTCATCATATCCTTCTCCATTATCGAAGTAATTATTAGCATAATCAGTTCCTTCATCCATTTCTTCATCAATCTCGTCTATTACTTCTTCAGTTTCTTCCTCCTCGTCTTCCACTTCCTCTTTTATCGTGACTTCTCCGGTCTTTTCTTCTACTTTTTCCAGCTGATTCAATCTATATACAAAAACGTTAAATCTAAAGCACTTTATTTAATGTAATATTTCTTACGTTTGTTCGATGTTCACTTCTTTCACAACTTTCTTTTTTCGTCTTTTTGCTATTATTTTCGGACGTAATTCTGCCGGAAATAACTCCCAATCAAAATCGCTCTTTGCCGTAGGCAATTGAGCTATTAATTTGTCGATTTCTTGATCGGATTTTATTGTTTTCGCTTCAGGCACTCGTAAGTAAGATGTTGATAATTGCATATGATCAATGATATCTTGTCGCAGCGATAGGAGGTAATCAAGTTCTAAAGAGCTCTGAAAATATAAAATGTAATTTATACGAATAGAATATTATTTTAGACTTGGACTGCGTATGTAGGAAATTTTTGTTAGTAACCTAGAGTGTGAGAGCTGTCTCTGTATCTATGTCAATGTAGAAAATAAATAATGCAAGAATAAAACGTGGTTTTATTAAATATCGGAGAAACATCACATCGTTTAGCAGCAATAACGTAGGATACAGACTTAATGGATATTTAAATACGAGGATTACCTTTCGATTACATTTTTCACGCACAATGCAAGTTAATTTAAAATTTGATTTGGCCAGCAGCAATACTGTAAAAATAAAAAGAATCTAAGCTACTTTAAACCAAAATGTGAGAAGAATACAGAGCGTTTGAATTATAAAAAATGACATGAAAACTGCAGTAGTTTCTGCTGTTTATATGCTAACGCTGTTAAACCTTCAATGTTAGTAGTTGTATTCGAAATAATTTGAAACGTAAGATTTTGTTAGACGTACTTGGTGTATATCTGAATACTTCAAGTCAATATCAGAGTACGTAATTTTTAAGTAACTAAAGTCTATTGTGTGATTATTACGGAAAGTACAGTTGAAGTAGGTGCAATTTCGGTTGCACGTAAGTAATATTTACCGTAATAGCGATCGGTTTACGATTCATTGGTGGAAATAGAGGTGGTGGCTGCGTAACTGGACCAGGTAGCATATCGCTTCCTGTTGCTCCCATGGCAGTTAACTGTTCTTTATTGAATGTCCTAGTGGCACCACCCCTGCCACCTCTTCCACCGCGACCACGACCACTCATTGTTAATTGGTTAGTTTTAACTTTTTGAAATCTTCAACTACAGTTTTAACTTCATTTAATTCCTGCTGAAACGTCTCCTGCAAGCCAATAATATTCAATACATATCAATTTTAATAGAACAATCGTATTGAACATACCAAGTCATAAATGACTTTTATTACTAACGAGCAGCTGGGGCAAGTTGCAATTTCTTCGCCTGCTAGAAGATCCTCCTTCAATTAACAATGATTTAGATTAAAACAAGGATAATAATCGTCCTCTTTACCTTTGAGATTTCAAACCTATCACCACATGGACATGGATAGTGATATATTTCCTCCTCTTCGTCGTATTCGAAGTCTTCAATTTCAATTTCGTCATGAAAAACTGTCATTACTGGAAACTTTAAATTCGTTTAAGAACGAACGATAAAAATTGCGTATGTTATTATTGAGGTTATATTTCGTGACATTTTTGGATGTCACATGTTGAAATGCAGATGTAGGTATAGGGATTTAAACTTAAAAATAGGAAGCTACATTACCGATGTAGTAGGCGATCAAAGCGAAATCTGCAAATACAAATGGAAGTTCCGCAAAAAGAACTAGCGGACATGCAGTTGTATTGATCTTTTTTTAACTTTCGTGGAATTTGGTATGTCCATGAAAATGTTAACAGTTCGCCGATGTATTTAGCGCAATTGGACAGCCGTTTTAATCATTTATTTCATGTTTAAAAGATGGCGCAATACCGCTCTTCAACATTAACTTTAATTTCGCCCGTATAGGTGGCGCCACTAGCACGAGTCTGCCGTAGGCATTATCAACCCATCTTTCAACAAAGTTGAAACAATCCTCACTCTAATAATATGTTATGTTAAATATATCAATAAAATGATCTATTAAAAAAAATCCTGAATTTTTTCTTATATTCGGGTAATTCTCTAGTAATCTCGTATTTATTTTTTGCTAAGGAAATAAAATACTATATTTTTTATATCGGAGGAGGAGGGGCAAATAATTATCAATGAAAAACATTATTTTAATTATTAGTTTTAATCAAAGATCAGCTAAATTGAGGAACCGAAATCGTTATAAGATGTAGGAGTAATAATCTAAACTGTAAGACGGCAAAGAAGGAAAGGTGGGAAAAGAAGAATAACGAGAAGAAGGTAAAGAAGGAGTGAGAGGGAAAAGAAGGGGAGGGTAAACCAGAAGAAGTGAAGCAAAAAAGAAATGGAGAAAGGGGGATATGGTGAAAAAGAAAAGAAAATGAAAAGAAGATGCAGAACAAGAAGAGGGAGAAACGAAAAGGAGAGGAAGAGGAAATGAGGCAATAAAGGAAGAGTGGACAGAGAAGAGTAAAAGGTTGAAGAGCAAAAAAAGCTAGGAAGGAGAACAGGTGAATGAGGAAAGGAATAAACAAGAAGGACGAGAGAAATAAACAGATAAAAGTGAGGCGAAGAAGATACAACAGGGAAAGGAAAGGAAAGGGAAGAAAGTGACGAAGATAAAAAGCAGAAGAATGAGAATCAGATGGGAAAGAAAAAAAAATAGAAAAGTCAAAGATAAAAAGCGTAGAAACTAAATCAATCACTACTGATTATGTTTATGATATACACGAAAATATTCAGTAACAAAGACTAAATATCAACTTGTGCATTTATTCAAAATAAACGAATTCTCTGTTATACACCAAGCAAAAAAGAGGCCCGTTGCAGCATAATTCTCAAAAGATGTTCAAATTCGTCGTCATCAACGATGTAACGCAAAAAGATGTACTGATGAAATTTAAAACAGTATTAATTGTAAATTGCGCGTGTAGCGTATTCGCTTAAGCACAATTGGACGCCGAAAATGCCTCTATTCTATAACATATCGAGGGAGATCGGGAGATCGTAATCAACTATACACGTGAACCGAAGTAATTTTGATAAATGGATGCATTCAACGTCAAGTTCAGATGCGCGGCTGCCGCTGACGGCCCCAACAGCAAACTCGAACTATTTGGATATTTGCAATAAAAATATTAAACTATTAAAATGGAAGCCCGTGATAGATGTTTTGTATCTGTACGTATGCGTGAGTATTTGTATACGCTGGTTCGTGTTTCAATAACAGGTCGTCGTTATGCGCACAAATTATTGGACATTAACTGACGTGAAATAAATTTTCCTCTCGTATCTATGCGTATGTCTCGTCTCCATACCTAATGTACAATATGCGCTATTATAAATTTATTCGACGTGATATGAAAGATCGCATTTTAATAAATATTGTATTGATTTTGTGTGTAGTTAAGTGTAGGCTTTCACGACCGTAATTCATAGTAGAAATGTATTTCGGGTGATGTCGCGTAGTTAAAATTTTACTTGACGTTTCGCTGACCATGCTGTCAGCTTCTTCAGAAGTTTAAATAAATATTTGTCGCCAACAGTCGTTTATTTCAAAAAGCAATATTCGGATTATAAGAGGAAGGCCGTTGAATTTTGGAGATCGGGTGAACAAGTGGCACGCCTGCTAGCCTCTGCGCAACCCAAATTTTAAAGGTCAGACCTCTTCTACAATTCTACAGGGTAGGAAAATACTTACAAAGAGGAGTAACATATAGAGAAAAATTGTATGGATCGGAAAATAATTCTTCGCTGGGACATTAAAAGCCAATGCTAAAGTTGTAGGCGGATATCGCAGCTTAACCCAAGAAATCGAATAGTGTCTAGGAAGATGATCAAATTTGTAGGACGATCATATAAGCAAAACGTAGCGAAATTAGAAACCGTTGCCGAAGTTTTATTCAGAAGCTGTACACTGCCGTTCAGAGAAGTTCGGTCGGTTGGTAAAAAACATGAAAAGGTTACAGAAACAAACGAAACTAAAAACAAAATGTAATTTTATTGTATGTACAGGTAAAAAGGACAAAAATAAATAAATAAAAAGTTATTCTGGCCTAATATAACATACTGAACATTATATTTTTGCTTCATCGAAAAAACCTCCTTTGCTGTTAATCACCCCTCGAACTATTCTAGACATTCTTTCGAGAAGTTTTGTTAAAACGGATTGTGGAATATTAATCCGTTCATGTTGCAGAATATTCCGTAAATGTTCTTGTGAAGTTGGGCATATTTTTCGGATCCTCCTGTCCAGTTCATCCCACAACAACTCTGTAGGGTTCAAATCTGGGCTTTGTGGGGACCATGTCATTACTTTCAGGGTGTGCTGTTTTTCTTGCTCCTTTAGATAGTTCTTACTCACTAACGCAGTGTGTTTTGGGTCGTTGTCATGCATGAATGTAAAGTTACGGTCTATTATACGCAATCCTGATGGCACTGCATGATTCTGGAGTATTGCAAAATAATTTTCCTTCCTCATTACACCCTGCACTCTGCATAAATCTCCTGTCCCAGCAAAGGAGAAACATCCCCACACTAACACAGAACTACGCCCTTGCTTCACTGTAGGCACAATGCAGTTCGGGATCACTTTTCGGTTTTAGATCTTCGGAGATAAACTCGTTGATTTTGCCCAAAAACCTCAAACTTTGACTCGTCACTCCAAAGCACGTGTTTCCAATCATCTAACGACCAATCTAGATGAGAACGGGCCCACTGTAGCCGTTTTGCTTTGTTGCCCCGACGTAATAAGGGTTTTCGAATGGCAATGCGTCTATGAAGGTCCGCTTGTTGGAGTCGACGTTTTACCGTACTCGCCGAAACTTGTTCTTCACGGCCGCGATTGACTTCGGCTGCTATTTGTGGCGCTGTTAATTTTCTATTGCGTTTGCTTAATAATACAATTCTGAAATCTTCAGCTTTTGTTGTTTTCCTAGATGCTCCAGGAGGAACACGATTTTCTATAGTTCCAGTTGTCCGATATCGCTTTATGATGTCATTTACTGTTGAACTTCTCATATTTATTTTTTTGTCGCAATTTGTCGCCCCGAATATCCCTCTTCAAACAGCGTAATAATGCGTGAAGGTTTTTCTACACTGGTAGGCTTGCCACGTGCCATTTTGAAGTAAATTTTCTTAAAACTTTCACGCAAAAACGACAGATGCACACCAACACATGTTTAACAATAAAACGAAGCAAATTTATATCTTTACGCTCGTGATAAATAAACAAGAGTGATACTGCGGAATATTTCCTAAATGTATTGTTCGTTAATAATCCCCAAACGACCCGTTTCAAAAGATCGGCACTTCCGAGAAATTCTTGGAATGATAATAAAAGGGACTTTATTGTGGTCGTCGCAATATTTCTACTTTACATAATAATTTATGGCTTTAATCCCTTAGAAAAGAGTGTATGCTTAATATTTTTCTAATTTTATGTATTAATAATTGTACACAGTGTGATATAATAGATTTTTATTGTATGTCCGAACTTCACTGAACGGCAGTGTACATTTGGTCTACGCGTTCGTAAAAACTTGATCCAGGTTGGTAGTAATACTTTTCATATAATTCTTTATATTTGTTAGGCATCAAATGTTAAGATTTGGGGCTTTTACGTTAGGCAAATTAACACGCAAAATATTTAGAAAATTGTTAACGGGTGCGTTTTTGCACAAAATAACGAGTAGAATGCAGACAACGTTGCTACTCGATTCTTGGAGTGGCCTCCGACCTAATAGGGATATTGATTTACACCATCGAAGTAGTATAATGGAATTGCAATCTTTAGTTCATAAAAGTCTCCTCCTTAAAACACCCTAATTTATGTTTATATTTTTGGGATGAAACCGGTTATATGGACATTGCATCCATCCACGATAACGGTTTATTTTCAAGGCATTCCAATTATTATAAATCATGAAATTTTCATTTACTGAAATTGGATATGCTTTCAAAATCATCGAAATCTCTTGTTTAATTAAACTAATCTCTTCCGTCCTCTATATTAAACGATATTCCCACAACGTCCCACGATGTGATAAAAAATCAGATACTTTGGTATTTCGCTAAATTCATCAAATTTTATTGAACGTATAAAAATTAATACTGATTTTGTACAATAGAATATAAATAAATTAAATTACGTAAAACTATTCAGTTCTGTACTAATTTCTACTGCTTAAGAACTAAGGAATCGACGGGCTTTGAAGTTGAAGGCGATTTTATTTCACGCGTTCACACGTTGCCATACAGTCGCTTATGGAATCGAAGCTGTTTTCATTTCCGTAGCAACCACCGTAGACGAACTCCTTGCAATTTCTACTCTTCACGTCGTAGTAGTATCGTTCAATGTAGGCTCTGCATATCCCTTTCTTCGGAGGCAATCTGCACATTGCTTCCGTGTTCAGTTGGGCGCCTTCTGAAAATTAGAATAAGGAAGAGGCATTTAATTAATCGAATTATTTCATTTGTGAAATACGGTTAAAACTTTTCGGGGTTCGATCATGATCGGGAAAATCTAAATGAAAGGGTGGAAGTCTCTGACGTCGAAGGGGAAAAGATATTTAGAGAAGAAACAGATATTTTTTCACGATCAAGTTTATGAATCGGAATTATTGTTCAATGAAACTAGCGGAAGAATGACGGTTTTATGAGCTCAATTGAATGGGCCTTTTGTTTTGTTTTTTTTTTTGAAAAAAAAAGACTACTAATTAGATGTCTTTTGTCATTTCGTTCGGTGTCCATAGGTAACTTATTATTGACTTTGAATTATGAGCTTAATTTGTGTTTTTTAATGAAAACTTCTTAAAAAGGCATTTTTTTTTAACGAAAATTTGTTTATTTTTACAATAAATTGTCCATTTTCTCCTTTTAATTCACAAACTGTTCTAATGATTGCCAGATTTTAATTGGTTTCCAATTAATGTTGATTGAAGTTTCATAAATTAGCAACATGCATTTTTCTAATCAAGAAAAGCGTGATATCATTGGGTGTTACATTTTGCGCTGTACAGCTGTACATCGTCGTCTGCCTTCTCTAACTACCACCGCATAATCAGTTAATAAAACGGTACGAAATCATCTAAGTGAAGCATAATCGAACTCATGGCTAGAAAGAAATGCGCTGGTTGCATGACAACCTCGACTTGTCTGCTTTAGATTCTTGTTTATGAAGAATAGCAAAAGATAGGATGTATCGAAAATTATGCGTAAGGGTAGCTGGATTAGAAGTTTTTGCTAATATTGGTCGACGTTCCATTAGAAAAGTAACAAATTCGTTTTTAATTAATCGTAATGGTTGACTTATTGGACATAGTTTTGAGTTCTCTGACTGCTCAACACGAGATGGCGGCGCAAATAGCGCTTTGGGAAACAGCACATGTGAATATTCCAATAGGCTTACCATGATGATGATCTCGTGTTAAGCAGTCAGAGCACTGCTCGAGGGATGGTTTGGGGAACAATACCCGGTTTATGTCGCTGTTTCCTGAACGGCAGGCATGCGTTTCTTTGGCACTAGAGGGCGCCAAGAAATGTCGAGTTTGTCGTTTCGAAAGTTGTGGCATTAACTGTGAGGCAACAGCGATAGAAAGTAGAGACAAAAAATACTCTCGAAGCCACGCTGATGGCGCCGGGTAGGCAGAAACATGTCCGTGTGTTAGTGTATTTTTCTCTCTCTCCTTTTATTGCGTTTGCCGTGAATTATTCCATCAATACCATGAGGAAGCTTAGCATAATATTTTTTGGTTACTGTTTTTAGGCATTTTCTGATGTGTTCTGTTTTATGGATGTGGGTTTAGAAATCCAAAAATTCAAATTAGCCCAAATTTTTAATGATTACTCAAGGATAACGTTTTTTTTTAGTCATAATCATTAGTTGTGGCGACGAATAACATTTGCCCATATCCAGATTTGATCAATTTGAAATTAAGAAATTTTGATCTAAAGAGATATACAGAATATAATGATTAATCAACTGTTAAAATAAATATGCAGAGCACTTACTACTAGCCGGTAAAGAGTCACTAAAGGCGATCACTACCGCAACAAGCACGACTAAACCAAACCAACACTTCATCGTCTCTTCGTCGATGATGGAAATTAATGCGAATATTTTATAGTTTGTTTCTTCGAACAAACAGCGGTGAAATACAATTGATTAATAACTTTCACACGCTAGGACACCGGCTTAAATATATATAACGCGAGAGATTTGACGTCACTTGCAATGATGACATATATATGGGGATTCCGCAAGGCTCAGCGATACGGGGGAAAAGCGACGCGGGAGATGAATGTGTGTCATTGAAGCGTCTAGAACTAACAAAGGTTAACGCACTTGTGAAAAAACGCAGCGGATGCGTGCATGTATAGTACACCTGTTCAGCTGTTGTTTTTCTACTTCGTGTCAATAACGACACACTAGTAGTACTCTGATAAGTATTGGAAACTTCAATGTACAGTCGTGCATGTTGTAAATGGAAAGTATCTTTTGCAATTTTCTGGGCATCTTTGGCAGTGTTGGTGACTTCTTCCTTTCAATTTCCTCCAAATTTTCCTTAAAAAAGGAATTAAATAACTTGTGTTGCGAGAAATCAAAATCACCAACGGACTTGGGCGGACCAGGCTCCGATTGGCCAATAGTTGTTGCTTTGCGTTATTTAGCCCTCGGTGAGGTAGGTTCCGGTACCGATCGTTGCCCATCAAAGGTTGAGATGGGAACTTCTATAACATGGAGCGCATGAAGGCCCAACCAGCGACTAGCCGGCCTCCTTCTATTGAGTGTCAGACTCGTGGGGATTGTTTCCAGTTGGTTCGTAAGAACCGGTTGTATGCGAAATTGATACATTTTGAAAGAAAAATTAATACGACGCTAATTAAAGGAAAAGAAGATACTTTTACAAGCTCAACTTGCAGTATACATGTTGGCAAGACACTTTATATATAATTCTGTCACATTTACGATGAATATTGTTGTACATAAGGTCGATAATTTCTCCTGCGGTCACTCTATCACATACGACACGTGTCTCGTTGTTAAATTTCTATTGATTTCCATGTTACATCATCGGGAGAAGGGTAAATATTTTGTTTAATTTCCTATGTGGACGTCACAGAGATTGAGAAACTTCGCCATTCTGTTGTTGAAAGTTCAACCGTTGATAGCGGGAGAAAGATAAGCATCACCGATCGACAATGCAGCCCTTATGCATGGCTTATACGTTCTAAGTTACTGAAAGGAGAATGATAATGAATGTGATGACGCATTCTTGCTCTACTTTTTACGCAACTGCAATGGCGAAATCCGCTTTTTTTTTTTTCCGTGCAAATATTATACAGGGTGTCAATATTCACGATTGTAAACGCAAAATGTGTTTTTCGTAATAAACGCTCGCAGAAAAATCCACTTCACCCTCCACCGTTTCGGTTGTTTTCCCTTTTTTCCTCGTGGATTGAGCGGTAAGAATTGACAACGGTATGTCCAAAATCGATTGTCTGAATAAGATTAATTACTATTCACGTTAGGCGGTGCTCTCGACCGTGTGGCAATGCGATGGCGCGGGCCCAAATAGCTGTCAATCAACGAAACTTCAACAAATTAAATATATTTCGGAAGCGAGTACGTATTCATCACGTTCAGCGAAAACGTTTACAGACGTCTCCTATTTATCGCTCAATTCGCTGTTGTTTCTCTTTTCTGCTTTTAATGGTGTTTCGTTCCCTAAATTGGAATCTACAAAACAAGGTTGGGTGTATAAGTGTGAGGAGTGAAATTCGTAGGAAATAAGTGTTTTTAGGTCAAATTCAGCTTAATTTTTCAACGTAAGTCTATTCGTTATTCCCAGCGATGCTCCGAATCCCTTTAATCTGTTTAAGTAGCCGTTGGCATATTGTTCTCTAAACAAGTGCTTATGGTGCCTCTGTTCTTGGAACGAAACTTTGGTTGTTTATCAATTCGCGGATTTTCGCCATCGTGACCATTGAAGTGTGAGACTGTTGAACAAGACTATCATTTTCTTAAAGTGTTGCAGCTTTCCTGTAATTTTTGCCCTCAGCTTGTCGAACAATGATGGATAGGAACAATCCTTTTAAGAGTCCATTCACCTTTTGCAGTTCACCGTTTTGCCTACGCTTTAGCTTCAAGTGTGTACTGGTGTATCTAAGTTTCATCTACGGTTTTCTTTTAAAGAATTTAGGTTTCCGGGTTGAAATCGCGTCGTAATTGCATGAGTCTGCCGACGTTTCGCTTTTGGCTTGATTGGCTTACTGCTGTGGTATTCTTCTTCTTACAGTAGCGACGCAACATGCAGCAGCCCAGAAGAAGCTCCATGCAACTGAAAGCGAAACGTCGGCAAATACGACGCCAGGAAATCTAAATTCTCTAAAAGAAACCAACGACCGTGAAAGTCTCCAACAACATTTTATCTACAGTTACTATAGATCATAAAACTTTGACTTATTTAGCTTAAATTGCTTTAACAGGAATTTGGAAGTTTGATGAGTTGGAAGTCTATCGATAAATTGAGACTTGATCAGCGTTGTCAGGGGTATCAACATGAAAGCACCTTAGTATAACAAAAAAAGTAGAGAAAATTCCTAAATTGTACCAATTCCACTTGCTGCTTTTACATTCCGTTATGAATTTCACATATATCATGCATTTACCTAAACGACGTCACTCGACCTTTTCAAACAACCAATTAACCGCTCATTTTAGGATTTTAGGATTCTATGACGCCAAATTAGTAATACATCGTTTCCCACCGATTTCTCTTTATCTTCCATTTAAAACGATATTAAAATAACTTTTTTCAAACAAAAACATTTTACAATATCCTGCTTTCTTCCTAACATGTTTTGTCCCGTTTTCTCCATCAAACAGATCTTAAATATGAAGGCTGTGCGCCTTTGATGGACAGTTTATCTCTAGAACGTTTCAAGATTGAATTTAAATATCGGACCTGTCGCGTTTTGAATTTGATATGTTAGAAAAAATAAGACACTAGAAATTAGTTTGCCAATGAAGTGGTTCGGCTCATTTGCACCAGAAAGTTCAAGTTGAACGATCCAATGAAAGAAGTACTCGTTTTCTAAAGGTAGCACTTTAGCATTGCAGCACTAAAAAAAGTCCAACAAAAAGCACGTTTGGTATTAACGAGCTGCAACGAGATCTTTCTGAGCGGTGCAAGGTCATAAAATAATTTTTGATGATAGTAGTGATAACGATGAAGCAGCTAGTTTGCAGAAAATTGACAATTCTTCCTCATGGTATTGATGGAATAATTCACGGCAAACGCAACAAAAGGAGAGAAAAAAAAATACACTAACACACGGACATGTTTCTGCCTACCCGGCGTCATCAGCGTGGTTTCGAGAGTAATTTTTTATCTCTATCTTCCATCGCTGTTGCCTCACAGTTAATGCGACAACTTTCAAAACGACAAACTCGACATTTCTTGCCGCCCCCTAGTGCCAAAGCAGTCAGAGAACTGCTCGAGGGATGGTTTGGGGAACAGTACCCAGTTATGTCGTTGCTTCCTGAACGGCAGGCATGCGTTTCTTTGGCACTAGAGGGCGCCAAGAAATGTCGAGTTTGTCAAGTTTGAAAGTTGTAGCATTAACTGTGAGGCAACAGCTATAGAAAGTAGAGACAAAAAATTACTCTCGGAACCACGCTGATGACGCCGGGTAGGCAGAAACATGTCCGTGTGTTAGTGTAATTTTTTTCTCTCCTTTTATTGCGTTTGCCGTGAATTATTCCATCAATACCATGAGGAAGCTAAGCTACCTTAGCATTATATTTGTTGGTTATCGTTTCTAGGCATTTTTTTAAAGTGTGTTCCAGATAGATTTAATACTGCTCTTGGTAACGCATGACTTGACACAGACGGCAGGTTCAAACTTGACGTAGTCCATAAATTGTGATAAATCAGCGAATAACGTCCAGAGATTTTATAAAATTTAAGCCACTTATTACGCGGCTAACATGTGGATTTACTTATCCACATTAGATCGAAACAGCTATTACGGCGCGTTGAATCGATACGTGCAATAATTTCATACAAGTTAGACTTATCTATGTTTTAGCGGAACTGTTAGGTTCACCTGCGTCCTTGTTTATTCCATCAAATGTTCTAGCCCGCACATTGTCTCCAAACGTGCAAAACCATGATAGCATGTGCAGGTCCGATGTTTAAGTACGTATTAACACTAGATTAATTACAAGGATAATAGTTTGGTAATTAACAGTTATATGCGTGCGTTTACGAATTGTTAGACGGTGTTGCAGTTAAGGTTATTATCCGGCGCGATTACGTTTTTGCCAATGAATTAATTAGTGGTAGCGATTAAGCATGTAATAATGCTATATTGTAGGGAAAGTGTCTGAAATTTCAAATTTTAATCACGCGATTTAATGCGATATTATTTGCTCGCCGATAGACCGCTTTCCTTTGGCCGCAAATTGCAGAGCCGATTACTATACTTTTGTTTGTTAAAGGTATGTTCCTTTCACGCTTATCAAATGAAATTAGCTAGCTCTGTGTTTCCTTTTCTTTCCTTCAAAATTGATGGAACTCTTCCGGAGTGGGGTACGTCACAAGAAGATCTATTGATACGTCATAATTTGTTAGATCAGGGAAGCGAAGGAGATTCCATCTGACATTGTCCATTAAGCGTGCAGAAACCAGTTGCGCTTCAATAAATTAGCAGAGACTAGACAGACTCATGTTTATTCGTCTCAAAAGGATGGGAGTCGACAAAACACGAGTCTGTCTAGTCTCTGCTAATTTCGTGAAGTGTACTCGTTTCTGCAGGCATATTGTCCATTCATACTTGGGCGTATATCTTTTTTCTCCGTCGAGTTAGTTTTGCTGCAATACTTCGTGCAAGATCATGCCATATGCCAGAAATCTTGTGCCACGCATGCGCCGTTATCATACAGCTCACCGACTTCGGCAAGACTCTTGCAGTTGCAAGTTGTAATTGCAATTTTAGGGAAAATACTGACGCAAATCGCAAAGAAATTCTCTAAAAGGGCAGAGCAATCGGCGTTTCAACTTTGGTTCGTGTTAATATTTCAGTAAGCAGCCCTATTTAGGTAGTAAATGATGTAATCGCAAGATGGGTATTTCCGTATTGAAACTTTTTAGCACAATAAATGTGGTCACGAGGTAGTTCATTAAAGGGATTTGGAAAGTCCGAACACTACGTAACGGATGTGGGATGGAATTATAGTTGTTATCTACGTTACGTACATAGGTTTAGGTTATGCAGGTGCGTGCATAGGTAGACAGCATGTACAAGGTTGCCAATACCTCGCAATTAAAAGAGTATTGCAGTATGTAAAATTACCTGCAAGAAGTAAAGCGGCCTTTATGAAAGCACTTTTGTGGCACCAGTTACACGGACGAATTTCACAAAACGAGCACCTAGACATATAATAGATAATTGGAGGATATCATGACATCAATTGTTACTGGACCATTTAGTGATTATGCGAATTATTGTACGTTACCTTAAAGCGTGTAAATGTAATAAAACCTGAAACAAACAATTTCAAGTTTCTCTAATTTAATATTAGGCTCGGTTTCGTCTATGTATTGTGCTAAACTTGACATTTCTATTCTACCGTATCTGTAACACCTAATGTGCTCATTGAATCATAGTTGTTCATATTTCCTTCATGTCCGATTGATCTTTCATATTGCTAAGAAGGTTCTTGAGTGTATTTCGCGAACTGGAAGATATGTTTCGCTCGAGCTTATGGCTTCTTCTTCAAATTGTCTTGTTCTGTTGTACAAGAGATATGTCGTGGATTAACATATTTTTATTAATTCGATATCATGTTGCAGTCCAAATTCTGCTATTATGGCCAGCGCGTCTTCTGTAGGTATGTAGTGTCAAAACAGGCTTAGTCTTTGGTGTGGGCAGCATATCTACGAAATGTTTTGAATTCTTTTCTTTTAGTAGGTTTACTAAGTACTTTGACAAATCATAGGTCGGCGATCACAATCGGTCTTAGTGGTACTCCTTCTTTACGTATTTTCGGTATTCCGTACAACGTGGGTGGTCTAGTGGCTCTTGGTAGCAATTTGTTCGGCATCTCTTTGGGTATAGATGCTCTCTTTTACTGTTTTTGTGATCTTCTCTGTCGGATGCTTTCTTACTTCCTTGTTTTGGTCAAGTATTCACTCATCTTCTTCCGGTAATCCTCTTTACTCAGCAGTACAGCGGCATCTTCTTTGTCTGCTTTGAGGATGACGATGTTTTCTCCAGTTTTTAATTTTGATCTTTTTTCTTCCTTTCTGAAAAGGTTACGTTTCGGTGTTTTTGACTTCTTCAATGCTCTGCTTACTCCTTGCCGCACTTCTTCTGTGATGATTTCTTCTGTAAGTATCTTGAGGGCAAATGCTTTCGTATCGTTTACAGATAGTTGCCTCCCACAATGTTCTTCAGTGCTTCGGGTTGCTCCTTGGTCTTATTTTCTTCCATCTTTGGCGAATTTCTTCACTTGCGTTGTTCTGAATCTCTCGAAGTGAACTTCTGCCGCGTGCTAGGTTATGCGGTCGATAAGGTCCCAGTCTTCCTTCGTCATCTTATTCGCCAATGTCAAATGCAGCCCCATGATCATCTTGGGGTTTCGTATACACTCGTTCTCGAGCGAGTAAAGCTTCTTCCTATATTTTACAAATTTAAGCTTGAATATTTTATCTACACTGTACTAGCTCTATATTTTTATTGAAGAGTTTCTGTGAAATTGAGACCATCATTATCCCTTTCGTATAAAATGTTCTAGGTAGTAATGAGAAATTCTCAGGACGAAGAGAATTCATCCGTAACATCAACAGCTCAGGATTCTTTAAGGGAATTCATCAATTGATGCGGCATATTCGACAATTATAACCTAACCGAATAAATGGCTAAAAGAAACTTTCTTATTTCGCTTATTTTTTTCTCGCTGTTACATCCACATGCACGATACGATTACACTATGTTATTGTATTGAATGTATTATGGACCGTATACCGTGTACGTAGTTTATGCAAAAAGGATAGCCACCGTTGGCTTGGTTGAAAAAAAATTATTAGTCAATTTATTAAATAAGAAACATGCACTAAATAGGTTTAAAGCGTATTAAATTGACCATAAGTTTTACGACAATCACTCATTTATAGGCGTTGGTCATGTTCTCAATAAATGCAACTATCACAAGCCGTATTGAAAGTTCCATGACATTAACCTTGTTAGGACTTGAAAATAGAAGAGTATGAAATCGCGTTTCTCTATAAAGTAACTAAAGAATGAGTAATTCTCTTGGTAAACCAAGCTTAAAATTTATATTTATATATGGAACAAAGGTCGAGAATACGGTCACCGTGAGAAAGTGAAAAATACATATTAGGTATTGAAGGTTCAGGTTCTCAAGTATAATGAGCCATTCACGCGAAGCTGGATATAAATGACGCGAAAAATTTTCTTTAATGGGAATAATTTAAATTATTTTTAATAAAGCGAAATGTAGTTCATTGAAAGTAACTTCCAAAGGACCTCCCTCATTATCGACTGTATCTTATATCATTGTTGCTCGTTGTTGCAGAGTCTTTCTGTATTATAAATACGAAATCTTAGAATATTATAATTTTTTTTTAATTTAATTTATTACGTTTTCGTTAGAGGAAATAATTTTTTTTTTACACAAGTTTATTCTAAATATATGCAGGGTTATTCATGATGACGACCTACATACATATAGAACATCTTACCATCTGCAAATAATATAGCACATCGCAGGTCCATGATGTACCGACTTTGAGAAATACATGTATATTTTTGTGAAGGCTTTGGCAAACTTCAATTTAAACGCAGGAATATCTTAATTTTCCTAACTGGAATAATGTCTTCAAATCCCGACCATTCGGTAGGTGCGCTGGTATAGCAAAATTTGGGGATTGTGGTATTTGTTGGTTTGTTTGAGAATGCTTTTGTTTTGAGACGCCATTTTTTTTATTTACGTTTGGAGCTTATCGTTGACTTTTCGAATTATTATTTCCGTAGTTTTAATTGTCTTCGATATTATATGTATATACAGATTAAGATTAAGCGTGTTGTAATGTAATATAGGCACCGATTCATTAACTTTCCGGTTATATAACAACTATCGCTTATACAACGACAAATTGTAACTTTAATTCTACCCATAAGCCATTTATTATCATGTCTACTAATATAGTTTCTAAGGTGTTTGTATTAATAATTACTACCTCCAGATGGTACGATTATGCATCGACGCTGGAAATCTTATATCCAAACTTATTATATTTAAGTCAGAATTGCATACGAACTGTACATTAATAGAGTGTCATATTAAAGGAGAGTGGTCTACGTCGCTTCTATTAGGTGATACATTTACAAGAAAGAGAGAACAAAACGGCGCGTTCTCTCCACACATCAAACGGCCGACGGCGTCCTTATCTCACTATCTTGGGTGTCCCGATACATTTTATTCCAAGCGTACGGTAGGTACATGAGTACAATCAATCGCACTCACAATCCTTGGATTTTTTCTCTTTTATTTTTCCGTGAATCGCAAAAAAAATGCAAATGACTATGACATATACACTACCCGACAAAAACATAGACGCGGTATCGTTTCTATTTACGAAACAAAACAGTAACAAAACAGTAGCGACGCAACATGCAGCAGCCCAGAAGAAGCTCCATGCAACTGAAAGCGAAACGTCGGGAAACTTAAATTACTTAAATTCTCTAAAAGAAACCAACGACCGTGAAAGTCTACAACAACATTTTACACTACCAGACAAAAACATAGACGCGGTATCGTTTCTATTTACGAAACAAAGTTTATAAACATTATATAAAATGTAAATGAGGGTTATTAATACTTGTTATGTAAATAGTCCATTTATAGATATTTCTGCGTATTTATTGCTTTATGAGGGGTAATTGAGATTTTCCCAGATCAAAATAGGAATTTTAAATGCAACGAAAATTTAGACCCTGTGCATTTATTACATTAATATAAGCAAAAATGTTTTAATTTGACACCTCTCTTTATATGCAACGGTTGTGCTGGTAAAGTGTACACATTCCGCCACGAGAAATTATATTTTATAAAGTGTTTGCAATATGGGTAGAAAAAAGCAATTATTCTTGATAGAGAGGGGTAAAGTTCTAAGTTGGCACCAGGATGGTTTTCGTAAGAAGGAAATTGCTCGTCGGTTACGAAGAACCGATCATTCTGTTAGAAATTTTCTAAAAGATCCGGAAAATTACGGCAAACCAAAAGGCCAGGGGCCACCGAAAGCTGTAAGTGAGCGGTGTGCATCCAATTCTTCTGCGTCGGCGAGAGTTATTGCAGAACAGGCGGGGGTACAAACGCACGTGCGTAATGTTCAAAGGATTTTAAAGGCGTCACCGGTAACATCACGGAAGAACATGTTGAGAAAACCGCCAGTTTCGGCGAAACACAAAGAAGCGAGGTTGAGATTTGCTGAAGAACGCGTATCCTGGAAGAAATTATGGGAAAAAGTTATATTTTCCGATGAGAAACGTTGTAATTTGGACGGACCGAATGGGTACTCGCATTATTATCATGATCCGAGAAAGGAACCAAAAGTGAAAATGACCAGACAATTAGGGGGTGGATCTGTGATGATATGGGCAGCGATTCGATTTCGCGATAAAAGTGGGATAGTGTTTTGCACGAACAAAATGACATTTGTGACGTATAGAGGCTTATTGCGTGACAATCTTCTACGTTTTGGAAATCAATTTGTCGGGCGCAATTTTGTTTTTCAGCAAGATAACGCGCCAATTCATAAAGCAAAAACCATTACCGAATGGTTTAAAGAGATAAAGATTAAAACTTTACAGTGGCCGACACGGTCACCAGACTTAAACATTATTGAAAACATGTGGGGTGAATTGGCACGTCGCGTTTATGGCGGAGGCCGTCAATATTTCACGGCACAAGAGCTGAAAATTTCAATAGTGACTGAATGGCAGAATATCCCTCAAAATTACGTGTTAAATTTATATAAATCTATTAATAACAGACTATTGGAAGTGATTAAGGACAATGGAGGATCTACGCATTACTGATCACTCATTTGTTGATTTTTGTTTCACATTTGCAACAGAGCGTCTAAATTTTTGTCGTAGAAATTGTTTAAAAATTTCAGTAATAATTTATTATTTACTTCATATATTACTGGAGGAGATATTTTTAAGTTTATTTGACTTTTATGAATCAAAACTTCATTAGATATCTTGCTAGTTTCGCAACGAAATGTTGTAACCCTTAAAACCCGTAAAACATCTTACCGCGTCTAAGTTTTTGTCGGGGAGTGGGTAGATCGCAATAATAAATTCAAGGAAATGCAAAAGCAGAACGTCTGGTCACCTTACCTTTGACCATATATTCACATAAACGAATACGACAGATTTTTTATTTTTATTTATTTAGTCGAGAATTAACCTTCACGGTGACGATATCTCTGACCTAACACGTTCACACTGATCTTATTTACATATGCCCGCGTTTCCAATGCAATTCCACGATTCGCTTACAGAGATGAGACGAGAAAAAGTGAAATTGATTTCCAGTTTTTTGCGTAACGTTTATTACATCTGTCAACGCTTTTATTATGCAAATAAATAGAATTGTTACTTTTACGTCAATGCATTGATATAATGTGCAGGATAGGTCGGTTTCAACAACAATAACGCGGAAATATTAATGACATGTCATATGAGGCTTGAGGTGCGCCGTATAAGCACTGTAGATTACATGACTTGTTTTGTTTTAGCGGTGTTCCCATTTGGAAACATCGCGATTAGTATGCCTGCATTGTTTTCAAAGTACCTACTTAATATCTATTTTTGGATATTCTGTCCGAAGTATATGCGATTTATGACTTACATCACGATCAAGTTAAGTACGTCATACATACAAACGGTTCTAAATAACAGAATATAATAAAATTAATAATATTAATTTTATTGTCAGAAAAATTGAAAATGGACAATATATAGTCCGTCTAGAAAGTATCCGGAAAACAAAAAGCACAGCTATAATTTGACGGTATATATTTTTATTACTTGAATAATAAAATCACAACAAATAATTCATCTCATTTACTAATACAATCTCCATTTAATTGTAAACACTTAACTAAACGTTCGGGTAACCCCGAAACGAGGTCAACGTTATACTTTTGGGTGATAGTGGTCCAGGCTTGTAAAACTGACCGAATCAAATCTTCTTTATTTCGTGGTGCTGCTCGTTCTACTTCCATCTTCATTAGTCCCCATCTGTTTTCGATGGGACTAAGATCTGGGAAAGCTGTTGGCCATGGAATTGTTGCCAAGTTATGTTCTAGCATCCAAGCTTTAGTGTAGGCAGAAGTATGGCATCTTGCATTATCCTGTTGAAAACGCCACCCTTCGGCATATAAAGTACGAGCCGTTTCAGGAAGAAAGCCATTAAGAATTTCACAATACTTTGCACTATTAACGGTGCCATCAATTATAGAGAGAGGTGTAGCACCACGCTGAGAGATTGCTCCCCAAACCATTATTTTTGTGGGAAATTTGGAAATTTGAACGGTAACATTTTCTCTTGATAGGATTTTTAAATGATTTGCACCAAGCTGAAAACAACTTTCGTCAGATATAAAAACATTACTAAAATCATCGTCTCGAAATCGTTGGCAACAATCTATTCTTCGTTGCTTTTGTAGAGGTGTCATTGCAGGGATTTTTCTTTGGTTTCCTTGATAAGTAACCTTGTCTTCTCAGCGAAATGCGGACAGATTCTGGACACACTCTTATTTGACGTTGATTTCTAAATCTTTTAGCCAGCTTTCGAAACCCAAGGCGCGGGTTTTGTCGTCCTAAAGTCACTAAAGCGTTTAGATTGTTTCCGCTGATCTTACGCGGTCTTCCAGAAACTGGTCCATGGCTCATATCTCTCCTATTTTTTATCCTCTTTATTGTCTCATATACTGCACTTTTTCCGAGTTCAGTCAATTGCACTAATTTTTTAACGTTTCGAACACCTTTTCTATACAAATATTCCACCAACTTTCTTCTTTCTACTTGCGACATTATTTCACAAATATTAAGCCTGTTGATAATCAACAATATTTGATAGCTGGTGTTGTTATATGATTTTTGCCATGGCCTACAGTCGGCACAACCTACTTAATGCATTACTTTTGTCTTAGAATGTAACAAAAAAGAAATATATTAAAATTAAGAAAAACAATAAATTTCGGATACTTTCTAGACGGATTATAGATGTCATTACTTAGGTTTTTAGAATTTCTCGCTTAATCGGCTTCACATTAATTTCAGTTATTGTAAACGCACAAAAAATCCCTGCTAATTAAAGGGATGCCACTACAAGATGGTGAAGAGATGATAAGGCAGTATAGAACATTGTTATTTGGGCGAAACATGGGTGAGCGAAGGATTTACAAAAGAGAACCGATTCAAGTATCGCAATTTCTTGTATTGAAGGATTGCTGCTCTTCGAAAGTAAAAACCGCTGACTAGCCTGAAGAGATGTTCGAAAAATGGTTTGAAAACGTACTAAACTACCTCGCAACTCTGTATAACGCTTCGTACCATTCACGAAAAAATAAAAGAACTTCTAGCTGGAAAAAATGTCTTTCAGGAATGGCTAGGATGAAAAAAATATTTTTTTCAGTGTGGATTTAGTTCGTTCTCAATTTCTATACGTTGCACTATGGTGCCGATCGCCGAAATCGTCTCAAACATACCAAAATTGAAAATTGAAACAATATCATTCGACATGCACTCTATAATAATAAATTAATTGGGCTTTTATATCCCGCTTTGCATTTTTTTATTTAGAGCTGCCCATGGGAAGTTACGGGCTTGCAAAGTGGAAAGTTCCGTAACATTGAAATACACCTTTTCTATCATTTTTTAAATAGTTGACATAGTTAGGATATAAATAAACAATAAATTAATGTATATTTGGGACGAAAATTCTAAATCTTTGGTTAAGGTTTTAACTATTAGCAGCGCTCTTCCAAACGGACTTTTTTATTGCATACAAGAGATGGCAACATCCCCAATCAGATAGTAAAAAAAAAACTTTGCTCATATTTGCGTTATTTTGCACAAACAAATAATATTTTACGTTATTGAACCTCACAACATGAACGAATTGCAACAATGAATATGAACTGACACAATACATGGAATCACTCCAGAAGTACCTTTTTTTGTTCTTTGTTGTTTTTTTATTGTTAGCGTTTCCAGACTTTTCGGACGCTCTGTATGAATGATGTAAAATAACATATCACCGTATCTTACTCGGGTCCAACCATTTCCAATCGCACCAACATCAGCGACAGGCCATCTGCTTAAATAAACACCTGTTTCGTAGCAACTTCCGCTATCTAGTTGTTATCGAAATTCGTCCGCTAACGAGCCACATGTGTGCAAGAATCAACTCGTTGAATAGATTTCGACGGAAAATATTGATTTGCAGTAACGTTCGATTAACGTCAAAACGGCAAAGTGCTTTTTTTCATTATTGTTTGGCGCTTTTTGTCGAGTAGAGGTAATGCGGAACGCGGCCGCACCGTAGCGCCACCGGTTAATGGAAATAGGGATTCCGATAGATCATGCGGGACGCAGGTGGTCTTGTGGCACATTTACATAATAACGCGGCTTCTCGCGCCATGTTAATTGCTATCACTATTTGCAATTAAAAATAAGCGTCCGCCCGCCCGTGCGCAAATTGAAACGTCGTTTTGCGGCGACGTCGTGTTGCGCTTTAAGAATAAGATTTGTAGAGCTCGCGTATAACCCCGCATTAAGGATGTTGTTCCCTTTTAAGGTGCAATTAAAAACTTTTTACGATCGCGTATTTCTAAGGCGTTTTCAATTCTATTGTGCTTTTATGCAGGTAGGATAATTTATGGAAACAATCGTTTTAATAGAGAAAATTAACTTTATTTTCGTCGAGCTCTAAAATGTTTAAGTTTTAATAATTTATCCGCTCCGTTTACCCTTTTCCACACCAACTGACCTTATCTAATCCTAATTTTCGTTAACAAGTGTATCTGCCCCACATTAAAGGTGCCGCATCAGCAAGATCCTCTCAGCAACAACATAAAAGCCATCTTGAAGATAGCTTTTATGTTGTTGGGTTTGAAACCCAATTTCAAAACTCACAGACTATTGATGAAATAAAGCGATTGGGTTACTGAGTAGGAGCGTTGTACGGGGCAGTTGCGTCTAAATCTACTCGCACTCTGTCTTGCTCTTATAGTAGAAAAATCCGTGGATCTATAAGAGTCTTCAAACCTCTGAATAATTCAAATTGTGACCGCTTACATCATATTTGGAAATCTTAACGGATTATGCCTTCTAGCAACTGCCAGGATCCATAACTTTTCCGCTCCATTGATCCATAACAAACCTTATAAAAACTCTTCCGGAACGAATAGTTCAGTAACAGCCCTGAAGATGTCCCATAAAAGCAAGGACGAAGCGACGGCTGAAATTACGACAATAACCGGGAAACCAAGAATATAGCATTTCTTTTAATTTTCGCCATAATTCGTACTCGCAAATAAATACCTATAAATATGTCTTGAAAAAAGCTGCCGTGTTATTACTCGAAAAATCGTTCTTTCTTATAGGCATCCTAACAGTTTAAAAAGCTCGTAAAAAAACGTAATAAAAAATAAAGACCATTTTTCAATTTATGCCGTAGGCTGCGAATAAGCCCTTCTTGTACCGGATGCGATTATTCGACGATTATTATGCCGAGTACGTTCTTCGTTCGTTCTCGAAGACGGCGGCTTTGTACGTTAGACGTTCCGAACAGTTTCTTACATCCCATGGGCAAACGAATGACCGCTATACAATTATAAAGGATTTAAGGATACGCGTGACCAGAGGAGCAAGTCATTTCGAAAATATTTATTATCCGTACGCACGAGGGAATTAAATACAATTACCGGAGGAGTGAAAAAGCCTGTCCAACTGAAAGCCCAACTGAATTATTTCTGTTCGACACGGATACCTATTCGGCGAAAAGCCGTATCTATATAACAAATTCGAATATGTACACTGCCGTTCAGTGAAGTTCGGTCATACAATAAAAATCTATTATATCACACTGTATACAATTATTAATACATAAAGTTAGAAAAATATTAAGCATACACTCTTTTCTAAGGGATTAAAGCCGTAAATTATTATGTAAAGTAGAAATATTGCGACAACCACAATAAAGACCCTTTTATTATCATTCCAAGAATTTCTCGGAAGTGCCGATCTTTTGAAACGGGTCGTTTGGGGATTATTAACGAACAATATTATGTGATTAAATAAATAAATAAAAAAATAAAAAAAAATAAATAAATAAAAAACAAATATCCCTAACCTGCACGAATAAAAGGACGAAAGCCCTCACTTTATACGCTGAGGATCTTGTCGAAGACGATGGCCAATTTGAGCCGGGTTATTACGTAATAAAGTAACTGGTCTACAAATTCTATCTAGCTAAATTCAATTTCAAAATTACTCGATGAAGTTCCATAACCAACTAGATTAAATTATTGATTATTCTAACATTATGGAACGTAAGCGAGAAATTTCCCGAATGAAAATTTTTCAGGGTTTACTTTTGCAAAGGCTACTTAAAAGAAAAGTTTTATCGTGAACCTGTTGTGAATCCTGACCTGAAACTTCTAACCGTTCAAAACACCTTCATATTTACAAGCATTGCCGTTCTTAATTTTATTTTCAGAAAATGGACGGCGTTATAGTTAGATCTCGGTAACTATTCTATTTCTTCATTCAATGAACATAAAACTAATCTTTCGCAGCAATACATTTTCAAATATGTCGCTTCCGCGTACGTAGACGTTATATATTTTCCATTCATCGATAAATTCCAAAAAGAAAGAAAAGAAGAAGTAATGTAGGTACTGTCACATTACTTTCGGTTTTCAGAACGTATATAACCGTTAAACATTTGAAAAGAGAAATAGGGAGGCCGTACGGCCCTTTAAATCAATAAAAAAAAGAAGAACGCGCTAAAGTTTCTCCTTTTGAGGTCTGTATCAATAAGGTCGGATGCGCTTAAACTTTCCAACTTATTTATGTAAAAACGGATCATTCCTCTAAAGAGCTAACAAGAAAGTAAGAAAATCAATGTCTACATAAATCTCATGTTTTTATGGCCGGTGTTTCTAGTTATCCCATTTGTGTCTCAGAAATTTTATCCGAGAAGGGCGGAAGAGGGCGCGAGCGAGACGGGAACAGCCATCGGCCTTTGTGCACGACGAGGACGCCGTTAAGTAGTTGCAAACAAAGGCGCAGGTGTAGGAAGGCACTCTGTTATTCGCCGGGTATTATTTTTAGAAAATGAAGCAAAGTAGATAAGTCGTCTGCGGTGTTGGCCAAACGCTCTATGTATCTGTACGTGTGCATGTGTTCGAGTACGCCGGTATAAAAAGTTTATCTACGAAGGAAAATCCGTTTGCTTATTGTATGGATTACGCGGCTGGAAATTTATATTAACTAGCTCAAGATTTACCTTTTTCCCGGTTCGAAAGCGCCACGAATACGTTTCCGGGGACCCTATCCGATGTTAAAGGAGAAATGTTTAGCAAATTATAACGTTTCTTTTTATCAAAATAAACGTTTCACTTACCAAAGCTGTACTGTAATAGGGTTCACTTTCCCGTCTTGTAAAATTTAAATTTCGCGTCGTCGCAAGCGTATTTTTAGAACTGAAATTTTAAATTGCTTTAGCCGATCGCAGCTATTCCGCAAAATAGCAGGTTCCTCGCTGTGAGTACTAGGCTTAACAAAGGAAGATCTCAAAAAGTCAATCGCCGATCGGATTGAAACTTGGCAGATTTGCAGGACCCATCGATTGTTGTAAAATACCGGTTTCCGTTTTGGCGGAACTCCTCGTTTAAATTTATCTTTGAAAGTTCGACGAATTTTCGGATTTTTGCAATTTACACTGTTATAATAATAATAATAACAAACGTACACATCACAATTTACAAATATCATGAACAATATAATATATATTTACTACAACTATCGAACTATCGAAAAAAAAAATCTATTTGCGGTTGGAAAGAGGAGAGAGTTATGTGGATGACACGATACCAGGCAAAGTAGTATCGGTAACAGCGTCGATATCGCAAAGATCCGAGATTCTATTGATTTGGTTACGCATTAAAGAGAATTGAGGATCAAACTAAGACATGTATTCGAATAGGACCGCAATAAGAAGTTAACTCTCGGAAAAAAAGTTGCATTTTCTTAGCAACCACGTAGATGGGAAAAGATCGAAGAAGTGCAAAAAATACAGAAAATAGAAGTCCCTGCAGTTGCGATAAATAGATCCATAGATCCTATAGCACTGCGATATCAACTGAATTGTGATTGGCAAACGATGGAGAAGAATCTACATCTAGATATTTAATTGAATTTTAAGCCTGCAAGCCTGAAATGGGCCCCTTTATTATTGCTTAAGATGGCAAACTATGATTTGAGAGGCTTGATGATTCAATTGTCTTGATGGCAGGGGGCAGATTGTAGAGATCGCGGGCATTCTGTCGGTGTCAGGATAGGTGCACACCAAGGTTTCGTTCGCAGTCCTCTTTTTTTTCTTTTTAACTGGTTCTTGTTCAAATTAGATGGGCGATAATTGGCATTATCCATAACAGTGACACTTTTTGAGAGGGAAAGCTAGTAGTAGCTTTCTCACGAAGCACTCTTCAAACAAGCAACTTGTCATATCTTCATGATAATCCAAGGATGACGATTTGATGTTCTTTGCAGACAACCACCAACCCAGCCGTCCATATATTCCGCATGCGCAATAATAATTCTTTTTCATCTTGAAACAGGAACAATTGCGGAAAACATTCCCGGACCATCATCCCATCATATGGGTGTCGTACCACGTTTCGTCTAAGTAGCAAACAAAATGCGATTCCACAATTCCATGATTGTACGTTGCTGGACGATATTTAAAGCAATTTTTCTTCATAGCGTGCAACGAAGTAGTGATACAACACTGCAATCTATTGTTTTCCTTTAAGGAATTGCCTCATTTCTTTTGTGGAACCTCTTCGATTGTCCCTTGTGCTTCCTTGTTTTTCTTTTAAATAATTCATTCTGATCGATTTTTTTTGATATTTTGGAGTGTTCCGTAAGACACTTCCGTTAAATTTCGATGTTTTAACAATTGGCCCTGTTTTAGTCTCATAATTCTCACTCTTCTGGATTATCAACATCGTCTTTTATCGCCACTTTTATTTACAGAAATATTACTATCCGCAAATATATCGTTTTTTGGATCTGCATTGGTACTCCACGGTCTTCGCATGTTTTTGTTTCACAAATATCTACACTTTGCGACAACTCTCTGAACTACACTTCTTACTTATTATTACCTTCTTGTATATGTTGAATTTTACAAATTAATTGATTGTGGGAGAGATACCTTTCTTTAATACAGGTATATATTGTCTGCCAAATTTGAATGGTTTACTTTGTTTGGTTTGGTTTTGAGCTTTATCTTTTGAATCTTCCCAGTATTCAGTTTAAAATTGCTGACTTTAGATATGCTTTGATATTCTATTTTTTCTAATCGTGTGCTACGATACAATTAATTAATTCCTCTTTTGATTGTTTATTCCTCGCCACTACCACCTGTCTCCTGTCAGCGAAGTATGAATGAAATAATTTTAGTGTCTCCGCGTACCTTGTAGTACGGAAATTTCTCAAGTAATGTTTTGTCATAAACGTAGTCAAAGGCTTTCGATAAATCCAAGAAGGTTGTTGAAGTTTTCCTTTCCATATCAAAATTCCATAGCAGAATCTTGTCTTGTAAGTTCTATTAAATTCAATACCAGGTTTTACTAAAGCCACTGCCGTGTAGAGTTTGTAGTTTAAATTTTAAAAATTGCCGCCAAAATAGGTAGATGTAAGGTTGGCAGTAGGTGTGTTGGAACGTGGTGAATATCATTTAAAATAAAGTTCCAATAAGGAAAACGCGTATTTTAATTTGAAAAGTAAGAATATTACAGCAGATTGATGCACGTACACTGCCGTTCAGAGAAGTTCGGTCGGTTAGTAAAAAACATGAAAAGGTTACAGAAACAAACGAAACTAAAAACAAAATGCAATTTTATTGTATGTACAAGTAAAAAAGACAAAAATAAATAAATAAAAAGTTATTCTGGCCTAATATAACATACTGAACATTATTTTTTTTTCATCGAAAAGACCTCCTTTGCTGTTAATCACCGCTCGAACTATTCTAGGCATTCTTTCGATAAGTTTTGTTAAAACGGATTGTGGAATATTAATCCATTCATGTTGCGGAATATTCCGTAAATGTTCTTGTGAAGTTGGGCATATTTTTCGGATCCTCCTGTCCAGTTCATCCCACAACAACTCTATAGGGTTCAAATCTGGGCTTTGTGGGGGCCATGTCATTACTTGCAGGGTGTGCTGTTCTTCTTGCTCCTTTAGGTAGTTCTTACACACTAACGCAGTGTGTTTTGGGTCGTTGTCATGCATGAATGTAAAGTTACGGCCTATTATTCGCAATCCTGATGGCACTGCATGATTCTGGAGTTTTGCAAAATAATTTTCCTTCCTCATTACACCCTGCACTCTGCATAAATCTCCCGTTCCAGCAAAGGAGAAACATCCCCACACTAACACAGAACTACGCCCTTGCTTCACTGTAGGCGCAATGCAGTTCGGGATCACTTTTCGGTTTTAGATCTTCCGACATAAACTCGTCAATTTTGCCCAAAAACTTCAAACTTTGACTCGTCACTCCAAAGCACGTGTTTCCAATCATCTAACGACCAATCCAGATGAGAACGGGCCTACTGTAGCCGTTTTGCTCCGTTGCCCCGACGTAATAAGGGTTTTCGAATGGCAATGCGTCCATGAAGGTCCGCTTGTTGAAGTCGACGTTTTACCGTACTCGCTGAAACTTGTTCTTCACGGCCGCGATTGACTTCGGCTGCCATTTGTGGCGCTATTAATTTTCTATTGCGTTTGCTTAATAATACAATTCTCAAGTCTTCAACTTTTGTTGTTTTCCTAGATGCTCCGGGACGAACACGATTTTCTATAATCCAGTTGTCCGATATCGCTTTATGATGTCATTTACTGTTGAACTTCTCATATTTATTTTTTCAGCAATTTGTCGCCCCGGACATCTTTCTTCAAACAGCGTAATAATGCGTGAACGTTTTTCTACACTGGTACGCTTGCCACGTGCCATTTTGAAGTAAATTTTCTTAAAACTTTCGCACAAAAACGACCGATGCACACCAACACACGTTTAACAATAAAATGAAGCAAATTTACATCTTTACGCCTGCGATAAATAAACAAGAGTGATACTGCGGTATATTTCCTAAATGTATTGTTCGTTAATAATCCCCAAACGACCCGTTTCAAAAGATCGGTACTTCCGAGAAATTCTCGGAATGATAATAAAAGGGACTTTATTGTGGTTGTCGCAATATTTCTACTTTACATAATAATTTATGGCCTTAATCCCTTAGAAAAGAGTGTATGCTTAATATTTTTCTAATTTTATGTATTAATAATTGTATACAGTGTGATATAATAGATTTTTATTGTATGACCGAACTTCATCAATAAAATTTTTTGTCATAAAGACAAACAGCTTTCCTTAGGCGCCGTGTTTTTATTATTATTATTTACACATCAACTAACGTTTAAAGCAAATCGAGAGCACTGCGTAAATGCAAAGTGGAATCCCAGGAACATGACCCGATTCGATCTTGGATGAAATACCGCGGCTATCGAAGGAACTACAAATATAAAAATCCCAGGAAAGTGGGTGAAATACTACGGCTGGCGAAAAAGCTGCGCTTTTTAACGTGTTTTTATATAATTTTTCCGTCCGTTGTTGGAGCATTGTCCCAATAACGAAACGTTTAGTATCTACGGCATATTTACTTCAGTTCTTGAATAATAACAAAAAAAAATTATTAAACGTAAGTGTGCTTCCTAAGAAACTTTATCCCCGATGCTATTGTTGATTGTGAAAAAGAATTTATAACTACGACCAACTTTATCCTCGATGTACGAAAGTATGTTAACGCCCTCTACAATATTATTAACTTCGAGTAACGATCCATCCTTATCGCCGTTTGTTAAAAAGTTTAGCGAGATATCTCAACCTATCTACACTAACGTACCAAACATATAGGCGCGCTTGTTGTCGTACACATCTATATTCTCAACTTCTCCTGCTTCTGCTATACGCTAAATGGAAACTAGGAGTGCCTACTCGATGACTTTTCCTATGCCCGGCGCACGGTATCAGAGTTTACCGCGTAAATAAGACAATAGCGGGGAAATGAACGCCGCCATATCTCTGCAGGAAGCATATTGTGTTGAGACAGACAATGCGCAGACAGCGCGCCATCTATACATTCAACTTTCAAAAACGAAAAAGGAAAAATTTTTCATTTGAATATTTTGTATCATATCATTCGCAAACTTTTCCGCCATTGTAAAATAGTGGCCGGGTGTAAACTAGAAAAGCGCGCTTCTTCTCCGTACCCCGCTTCGTCTCTACTCGTCTCTTTTTTTTGCCTCTGCGAATGTGAATTTTTTATGCGCGCAGCATCCGAATGGATTTTTAATGAGAACATGCGACTTCTTATACGCAGATGTATATGTATATGTATACGTAGTACATGCAGTTGCATATCATTTTCCGATGAAAACGAGCAAACCTTTAATGAACAATTCCTTTCATGCTAGATGGTAATGAGCTTTAATAATAAAAAAAGAAAACTAGAGGGTTCTATCAAATTTACATTGTCACATTTACATTTCAGTATTTGCAACAACTGTTTTCTATATTCAACGATTATAAAGAATATATCGGTTATTAACACATTTAAGTACATTGCCAGAAGCCAAAATGCTTACACTGCTACTTACACTGCCGTTCAGTGAAGTTCGGTCATACAATAAGAATCTATTATATCACACTGTATACAATTATTAATACATAAAATTAGAAAAATATTAAGCATGCACTGTTTTCTAAGGGATTAAAGCCATAAATTATTATGTAAAGTAGAAATATTGCGACAACCACAATAAAGTCCCATTTATTATCATTCCAAGAATTTCTCGGAAGTACCGATCTTTTTTGAAACGGGTCGTTTGGGGATTATTAACGAACAATACATTTAGGAAATATACCGCAGTATCATTCTTGTTTATTTATCACACGCGTAAAGATATAGATTTGCTTCGTTTTACTGTTAAACGTATGTTGGTGTTCATCTGTCGTTTTTGCGCGAAGGTTTTAAGAAAATTTACTTCAAAATGGCACGTGGCAAGCGTACCAGTGTAGAAAAACGTTCACGCATTATTACGCTGTTTGAAGAAAGATATTCGGGGCGACAAATTGCTGAAAAAATAAATATGAGAAGTTCAACAGTAAATGACATCATAAAGCGATATCGGACAACTGGAACTATAGAAAATCGTGTTCGTCCCGGAGCATCTAGGAAAACAACAAAAGCTGAAGATTTGAGAATTGTATTATTAAGCAAACGCAATAGAAAATTAACAGCGCCACAAATAGCAGCCGAAGTCAATCGCGGCCGTGAAGAACAAGTTTCGGCGAGTACGGTAAAAAGTCGACTTCAACAAGCGGACCTTCATGGACGCATTGCCATTCGAAAACCCGTTCTCATCTAGATTGGTCGTTAGATGATTGAAAACACGTGCTTTGGAGTGACGAGTCAAAGTTTGAGGTTTTTGGGCAAAATCGACGAGTTTATGTCTGAAGATCTAAAACCGAAAAGTGATCCCGAACTGCATTGTGCCAACAGTGAAGCAAGGGCGTAGTTCTGTGTTAGTGTGGGGATGTCTCTCCTTTGCTGGGACGGGAGATTTACGCAGAGTGCAGGGCGTAATGAGGAAGGAAAATTATTTTGCAATACTCCAGAATCATGCAGTGCCATCAGGCTTACGTATAATAGGCCGTAACTTTACGTTCATGCATGACAACGACCCAAAACACACTGCGTTAGTGCGTAAGAACTATCTAAAGGAGCAAGAAGAACAGCACACCCTGAAAGTAATGACATGACCCCCACAAAGCCCAGATTTGAACCCGATAGAGTTGTTGTGGGATGAACTGGACAGGAGGATCCGAAAAATATGCCCAACTTCACAAGAACATTTACGGAATATTCCGCAACATGAATGGATTAATATTCCACAATCCGTTTTAACAAAACTTATCGAAAGAATGCCTAGAATAGTTCGAGCGGTGATTAACAGCAAAGGAGGTTTTTTCGATGAAAAAAAAATATAATGTTCAGTATGTTATATTAGGCCCGAATAACTTTTTATTTATTTATTTTTGTCTTTTTACCTGTACATACAATAAAATTGCATTTTGTTTTTAGTTTCGCTTGTTTCTGTAACCTCTTCATGTTTTTTACCAACCGACCGAACTTCTTTGAACGGCAGTGTACATTTGAATATTCGCCAGTTATGTCAGAGTCACCCAGGAATGATTGTAATCATTGATAACGTGTGCTTGGAGTAGATTTTTCGTGCTAGAAGCCAGCATATTCCCATGTCGGGATTACTAATAGGAGCCAGAACCAAAGAGGTTAAAGGATGAACAGTTTAGCGCATCTGATGGGTGGCTACGAAGGTAGAGATAGAGGTGTAACATTAGCTTGAAGTGCATCTCGTTAATCAAGAAGATGTTCAGCAGCTATTGGAAATGTTGCCCGGACTGTTAATAGGATACACACTAGAAAATATTTACATAATGCAGATGAAACTGGTTTTGTACCAATATGACTGGACAAAAAGAAAAGCTTTTAGTAATCGGGAAATCTGGTCGATCAAGAACGTTGAAAAATATGCCACTTGTTACTTTGCCGGCCACATGGACCTTTTGGATGTCAAGAGTTACAATGACCGACTGGTTGCTGGACCTGAATAGACTGATGAGTTTTCCGAAGCGAAAAAATTTCGTTCATTCTTCTCACCCCAAATACAATCTTGTCAGCCCGTGGACCAAGGGATAATTCGTAATTTTAATCTTTTTACCGTAATTTGATCCTAAAACATATATTTCTTTTAATGAATATTTATTTCGTAAGTCGCGTAGATTTAATAAGAAGAGAACAGTATATGTAGTAAGGTCAGCATTAAACTGTCATAGAAAGCACACAAATCAATTAGGGCCTCGGTACGGGTTTGAAATTAAAGTTTTCCCGGAGAAACGGGAAAGGAAGTGTTTGACAGGAACCGACACAGTACTAAGTGTTCCCGCAACGTACAAATTACGTTTTCTCTCGCAAACTAGCTTTAGACGATACGGAATAATTAATTCCATTATTTATGCATAACGTTTCGTACACCTGAGTCTTACTATTTTCCGGTATCGCAGCAAAGTAAGGTCGCTACTGTGTATAACGTTTCGAATGAGCGTGATACGTATCCAATTTCTGAATATTTATACCTGCACGGGTAGGTGCTTAAACAGATATTTATGACGCCGTTCGTAAAGGTTTATAATAAGCACGATTTTAGCACGAAGTTCTTTATGCTGTTACGCGCGTGATAAATTTCCCGTATTACTTGTGTGCAATCCGGGAAAGTACATACAATTAGGTAATGGTTTTTCCCGTTTACCTTTTGCGGTAATTGCACTCGTGGTTATTAATTTTAATTTTTAGGCATATTAGTAAGTACGTATGTAATATTGCAATTTATTGTTCCGGGTAAGGTCATCTTTGGATTTGGGTCATTCACTGGAAGAAGATTTTGTATCAATGCTACGTTTTTAAATAATTTGACTCGCATGATTTGTTGCCAAAGGTCAACTTCTACGTGCCGCGTCTTCCAACGTCTAGAACCAACATTGTCTGGAGGGTGCCTGCGAAAAGTTTTAATTTCATTGAGTACATAATTTTTTTTTGTGTGCAGGTGCCTCTTTTTGTTTAAATTTCTTTTTATATTCCTTGCATTCCCCGTTGTGGATTCCTTCTGTTGGGCTGGGAAATACAGGGTGAGTCGGGATGAACGGACCAAACCAAAAACAAAAAAAATTGCAACAATTGTAGTAAATTATATCGTTCCGTCTGCCCTTAATATGTTGTTTTAAAGGCACTGTACAGATCACAAATGTATGAAAGGCGTACGTCTAGATTGTTCTTCTTTCTTAATAATAAGTACAAATATAAAAAAATAAATCGTTATCGCCTTTTTCTTGACATTTTTACCTTCGGCGGAGTCGCCAATGCGAAGTGAAAGTTTTGAACTTGCCTTTAATCAAATAGCGCAACGTTGGAAAATTCTAATCGCTTCTGGAGAAATGCTGAAGAAGCTGACAGCATGGTCAGCGAAACGTCAAGTAAAATTTTAATTACGCGACATCACCCGAAAGACATTTCTACTATGGATTACGGTCGTGAAAGCCTACACTCAATTCAAGGAGAAAGTAATTGAAACACCAAAGGGTTACCTTAAAACATTAAAATACATCCCATAACTAACAGAAACAATAGCAAACATTTAACCTGACTGTCGCTTACAAATTCTGTAAAAATAGTAGCAAATTCTTTACACAACCTAAACAAAAAATATATCATCACAATAAAACGCGTTATTTACAGGATTACAACATCGAAAAAGAAATTGAAAAAAAAAATAATTAACGATAGCAACGTAGCATGATGTATGGAAAATTAAAGATTTTCCTTTTATATCAACAAAGAAAGAAAAAAAATTATTCTCAGTCGTAGAATTAAACAATTTTCTTCTTTATTATTCTGTATTATCATTTACAAAAGTACAAATATATAGTGTATACATAAGATAATAAAATAGTATTATCTATCCATCTAAACTAAAAACTATTGGCTTCTCGAAGCTTACTTTCGATATGTCGTGCATCTCGCTGTTCAGCTTTTTTATCTCATCGTTGGTCTTGGCCCCGTATAGTTTCCCAATGCGCTCCTCGTTCTGCCGTTTTTCCCTTAAACTATGGTAAGTATCCAGCAATCGTCTGTATTTCTCGCTGATATTATAGTAAGATCCATCCGATATTTCACGTGGTTTCGCCAATATGGTCGCCGGTTTGTCGACCGGAAATTTCGGGTCCGCGTTCGGGCCGGCCTTCATCTGACCTTGAATGACGGAACTCAACGTGAACGGCATGATGTAGCTGCTGATCGTTCCGTCCAAACCGACGCCCACTAGATCGTTCTGCACCAATTCCGGATTGGTGTATTTGAGACCGGTGTAGTATTCGGTGTCTTCCATATCTGGATCGGGTATCTGAGTCGGCTTTATCAGAAGAGGCTGCCATAGGAATTGGTTACTACCGTAATTGGAAAGGTCTACCTTCGACGGATCCCAATCTGATTTTTCCAATTTTGGTAGTTTTAGCGGTGGTTTTGGAGGCGTTTGTAGATGTGTTTTTAGGGAGGTTTTCATAGGGGGTGCTTTGAATCTCAACCGGCTAGCGTTACTAGGTTGATGGATGAATCCCAGCATTTTTAATGACCTGAAGAATATAAGAAATGGTTTGGTAGTTCGCTTGTGATGAATGAATTTAGCGCAGTAAGCGGCGAAACCCGCTTATAAAATAATTTTGCTGTTAATTGATTTAAATAATGCGTATACGTGTGTCGCACTGAACCGAAGGAAGATGTCGCCCCCTGTATAATAATAATAATAGTAGTACTCAGCCAATAGGCGCTTCCTACACAACCTACTACTACTTTTAGCAAACCTTAAACTTAAGAAAAAAAATAGAACTAACTAAATTCTTACCGTTTGTGCTGAAATAACGGTTTCGGATTGAGATCGGTCATCATTAGATCCTGCATTTCCTGGTTCTTAGACATTATCCTTCCGCTATTGTGCGATGTAATCGATTTTCCAATATCTTCCTCCATATCGGTTATTCTTTGGCTGTCTTTTTCCATGATGGTCACATCTTCTAGCATATCGTCGCTTAACTCTTGTTCGAAGACATCCCTTTTCTTCGGTCCTGGCTTCGCGGGCGTCTTCGGTGACGGACACATACTGCTTGCACGCGTACCTGCAGTGGCAACCATTTCTTTAACCACTTTGTCGTCTACCATCCTATTCACGTCAAAATTTGGCATGTACGTATTAGACCCGCCCAATCCTAAATGTAGCAAGTCTTTGGTGACGATTTCGGGATTCGTGAAATGTTTCCCTTGCACTTCAAATTGTTTTTGGACTATAGCGTTGGTTGTCGTACTTATTGCTTCTGGGGATGGTTTATTCTGGCCTAATTGGGTGGACGAGGGTTGTTGATTGCTAGGCGCAATTTGTTGCAAAGGCATTGCTGCTCTATTTTCGAGATTCGGGATATTTTGAGCAATTTGGATATTTTGTACGGGCTGCTCTATATCATTTGGTACATTGTTTACGTTAGGTATAATTTGTTGTTCGGCGGATTCTCTTATGTGCGGCTGATTCAACACATCCTGTCGCTGTTGGTATAGATCTTGCGATGCCGACAGCGGCCGTTGCTCCAACTCTTCTTGCGGTTGTTGCTCTTCTTGCATATCACGGATCATCTCCTGCTCGTGTATTTGTCTCTGTAATAGCTGTTGCTTCTCTTCTTCCTGCTGGTGCTTCAGCAACATTACTTGTTGCCTTTGCAGCACTTCGGAATCCGGTCGCAGCTTCACTTTGTTGTCCACGATCGTGCCTCCGCTTGACGCAGTTGTTACTTTAACCATCGGATTACCGCCGATATTCACTATCTTCGGAATGGTTATATTGCCGTGCGGTGGTGCTAATATATCCTCTCTAACGAACGGTTCCTGCTCCTTAACGGTGGTGGCGCAAGTGGTACTGGATCTGCGAGAGTTTTCCATCAACTTCATTAGCATGTTGAGGTGTTTGAGCAAATAGTCCTTAACGGGTTCAACCTGCACTTGACATCTAGCTGACATCGACTGGTATTTCTCCAACAATTTCTCCACGAGCTTAATCCTTTTCGCTATAGCGGCCCTCTCGTCGGACTGCCCTCCACCATCCGCCTTCTTTTGATTACTCGAATCGCCGAAAAGGAAATCACCTTGGTCGTCTTCCGGCGGTAACATTGGAATTTCCTCTCCAGCTCTCACTTTGACCTTTGGTAGAGGATAGCCTTCCGCTACTTGGTAGTTCTTCTTCATGCTTCTTAGATTCTTCGTTATACGAATAACGAACAACCTTAAGTTGGGGGCAAGCTGGAGGCACGTTCTTCTGTGAACTTGATCGGCTACTATTTGATTTAACATAATGATCACTTCGTGTAGCATTTCTTCAGCATGCTTGATATCGACTTTGGCCTGTTCTTCTCGGAATAATTTGATGTTGTGCTAAAAATATGGTTAGGTTCTAAAAGTACCAAATTGCAAATTTTCTGCGAAGAACTTACCGCATTTTCGGAAGCGCATTGCCTCGAATTGGCAATAGTCCCACCGAAGCGATTGTAAAGATTGAGATTTTCTTTTAATCTATCGTAGAATGTGTCGATTAACTTGATAGGGAGAAAACCGTTGAGCATTCTTCTCATATCTTCATGCTCTTTCTTCTTAAGTTCGCATTCCACCATCTAAAGTAGGTTAATCGTGACTTTGTTGTTTTAAATTAGTTTGATGTGTGCTGACAGAGATGAGGAGTTTGGAGGTATTAGAATAACCTAGAAAAATAGGTGGGCGTTTTCCAACGAACCGCTCATTTTAGTTGATCGATTAATTAGGAGGAGCCTTTCTGAAATCGGGTGCTGAAAGCTTGATCGGTGATTGGTTGTTTTTCATGCACAATCATAAAGTAAACGTTAAGTTCGCAATGGACATCAGATGATTGGCATGTGTTTACAGTTTAGACCTTTTTTTGTTATGAAACACAGTACTGGGACAAGCCATATTTTCCGTTAGCAAGGTTATCACTGGCAGCATTGCAGCATCTAAACCTATTTTTTTTTACTGGGTAATTAGAGGAATTAGGGCTGAATATTTACGTTTAAGAATTATTTAAACTCGCTGAAATTAATTTGCGGGTTACGTAAAATCGCCACTACTTAATTGTGCTGGGTTCTCATACGATCTTGCTGTGCGATATGAAATTTGAAAAATATCGACAAAGAATATCCAGAATTATTCCAGGGTGACGTGGGCTAAATTTAAATAAATGTTTTCATCGAGCTGAAGAAACTGTCGACAGTTGCTGGTAGCGAATTATTGTAAGAAAATCTAGTTCGCAAGTTGATTTCGACATAAATTGGATGAAACGTAAGGATAATTGAAGAATTCCATCTAACGTCAAATATGGATGTAGCGAAAATGAAATTCTGGAATTACTTACCCCGAAATTTAATAAAAAAAAATGTTGAGTTAGGTCAATAAGCAGAAATTAGCTGTGACGTTTTTCAACACACACGACGCTTAAACGATTGGCAAATATGTTAAGCAGGAAGACAGTATCGTCAGCAGATTCTTCGGAACAAGACGTACGAGTCTTCGATTTAGTTGATTTCGTTTTTTCTATCCGGTGAATTTTTTTTTTAAACAATTTCAACTAAACACGAAATTTAAATCTTAAGCGAGTAATAATTTAATTTAATAAGAAGTCGACCTCAACATAACTCAAATGAGAAGAGAGAACGAATAAATGTATGCCATATAGAGATTAATGAAAACTATTTTACGGAGGTGGTCTGCAAAGTTTCAAGCATTAACACGTACCGTAAAGGTGGAAATCGTTGAACCAACGAAAAAAGTAATGGCCACAATATGATTTATTGCATAAATTGACATGAGACAATATTCGTGCAAAATGGAATATTGTCAAAAGGTGTTCGATTATTACATGACAATGCACCCGTCCCCATACTTTTGCCATCTCGCAAGCTGCCATCCCCTGATGCGGCTTTCAAGAATTGCAACATCCACCGTATAATCCAGACATGGCCTATGGACAAGTGTTTCTTATTCATTTTCTCATTAAAAAAAAGATCTTAGAGGACATCGTTTTATGGATAATTGTGAGTTGCCAAGTAGCTGTAATAGAACATTCTGATGGAAAAACTTTACAAAGGTATAGAATTGTTAATTAATTGTTGTAATAAATGTATTGAAGTTACGGGAGATTTTACATTGAAAAATTAAAATTGTTATATTTCACCTTCTTCCATATCAGGCCGAGAATTTATGGCGACACAAAGAAAAACGACATATCAGCAAGGTAACGTTATCGGATGGAATATCGTCCCACCGTACAACCGGCCCCGATTTATAGATAGACATACAAACCTTCGAACGATTGCTTTTGACGTTATCCAGGTCCGTGCAATTCTTTTCTATGATCTTATATTCGGCTCCTTTCGGTATAAAACCTGTGCTCTCTGTATTCAACGTCGGTTCGATCTTTTTCAACGCTTGCGGTGCGGTCCCGTTATCGCTGGCGATCAGTTTCGGTTTTTGATTTGTTTGTTTTACATTAGAATTTTGCCCTTTGTTAAAATTTGCCGCATTCTTAGCTCCCTGCTTCTCCGCCACTCTCTTCGGTCCCATTCCGTGCTGTTGCACGTAATCGTCGTAGCTGATCTGGCGCGCTTTCTTCTTCTGAGACTTGTGGAGGAACTTCAAGCGTCTGCGTTTCCTATGCCTTTCAGCGCCGCTACCTTCACTCATCGGTGATAGATACGATTTGGGGATATCTTCTAGACTCTTTCTGCTTAGCTCCCTTTTCCTAAGTCCTTTTTCATTCGGTCCTTCGATTACGTCTTTGAAACTATCCACGTCGTCTAGTTTCACTTTCGTATCCGCTTTGATCTGTTTCTTTATTATGTACGGGAATTCGTGATAATCTTCCCTCTTCACTTCCGAATCTTTCTCCAGCATCTCCTCGGAGGTTTTCGTTCTCTTCTTCTGGCGTGAGACGTCGTCGTATTCGGTACTGTGTTCGTTTAGTTCTTTGCTTTGCGAGTTCTCGTTCTCGTTTTTACTGGTACGTTTAGCCGGTTCATCTATTTCATTGCCTTCGTAATCTAGATCGACAGGACACAGGTCGTCGTCGCTTCCTTCGTCGCTCCCAAAAACGCTGTCTATGATTTTGTAAATGAAGGGATCTGGTATCTTCTTGCGTTTTCGCACCACGCGATTGTATACCTTGTTGAAGAGTAATTTTTCTTTTAAATCATCTGCCATTGATTCGGGTTCGTAATATACTTCGCGGGGTTTTACCAGTTGCACGCGATCTGATCTCATCACATGTTTTTCCATTGGCGCGTTGCAATCGGGCCGAGGAAATTGCGGAACTTTCTTCTTATGTTGGTAATGGTGGAGGCTATTTCCCACGTTGCTTCGTTTATCGATATTTTCGATGTTGGAATCGTCAGAAATCGTTCCGTGCTGCACGTGCGCCTTATACGAATTTACCAATTGCTCCAATTTGCTCACGACCATTTCTCGATGCTTCGCATCGTCTACGGCATTACGTACCGAGTGCATTTGCTCGCGTTCTTTATCTTCATCATCCTTATCGTCATCGTGCTTGTCTTCCGATATCGACCTCTCAACGTCTCTTTCATCCACCTCGTCATCGTCAGTAAATATCTTCTTCATAGAGCCGTTGTCGTTGAATATCGACATTTTACTCTCTTGCTCGTTATCTTCGGCAGGCTTCGGATACACGTTGCTATTCCTTCCGTCCTTTTTGTCAGAAAGCTTATTGCCGTTCTCCGAAATTTTATCCGTTTCACTACTATCATCTGAATTCTCAACTTTTTTCTCGTGATTCTTCACATTCTCCGATTGTTGCTTTCCCCCTTTAACATTGGCGGTGTATTGTAGTATATCATGTGCTAATTGATCGATTTGCTCGTTACGTTCGTTGGGGTTGTTATTTGTCTCGACCGTTTGGTCGTTGCTCTGATCTGGGTCACCGTTTGGCCGGGAGACATCGCAAGCGGCTGTAGTCGTTGATAGCATATTCACTGTGATATTGAAGTAGTTATAGTTAATCACCGTAGGCGGTCCCGTCTTGGTTATATCACCAGTGGCGCCTGCCAGGGAATCGTTCTCATCATCGGGGGGGAAATCGTTCTCGCTATCATTACGCTTCATATCGCCAGTTTGATCCATATGCAAAGTCATTGCGCCGCCTTCTTTCCTCGGCGAAAATTTGCTATTTTTCGGCGGTTTTTGTATTTTCTTTTCGTGCTCGATCGGCTCCTTAGCGTCATTTCCGGGTTCTTCATCGGGTTCGTCGTCTTCGGACCGCTTATCGAGTTTGCTGAAACTGTTTTCCGCTTCGGAATCCTCCAAATCGCGCTTCTTCCTCACTTTAGCCACGTAGATTCCGTCCTCGTAATCTATCGAGTTGAGCTTTCTAGATTTGTAACTGTCGGATTCCATGGATGAGACGTCACGTTTCATATCGAAATTCTCGTAGTCATCGTAGTCGGCGTTGTTGGATTCTTTGCCGGGATCCAGTTTATCGCTCTGGGTCTTGATAACCTTCTCATTCCCATAATCTGCAACGCTTTGATAGTCTGCCAATCCTTCTTCGTATTTCGCAGAAAGATGTTTTTGATCGGCCTGATCTCCAAGTTCAGTGCGGGATGGTTTTTCCACATCTTGCTTCACCTTGTTGAATACGGTCTTCGTAAATTTTGAATTATCGAAACCCGTCTGATCCGTATCCTTCTTGAACACGGTACCCTTACCGTTCGAATGGGTTCTCACGTGTATCACGTCTTTGGATTCCTTCACCTTGAAACCTTCCTTGCCCAGATCAAATTCGCCGTTTCTGTTCACCATATTGTTAGAATTAACGTTTTTCTTTAAGGGTATTACTATGAGAGAGTTATCGGGCTCCGAATCGTTTAGCAGGCTAGGTGTCACGTATGGGTCTTTTTTACCTAATTCTCTCTGTTCGGCGGCGGATGTAGGTTCGGTTTGGTCTTCCAGCATGTTCTTTTTCTCTTGAACTAGATGGAAATCCGGCGTAACATCGACTTCTCCTTCATCTGGTCGCTGCTCCGGCTGCTTTCCCAGATCATATTCGTTCTGTCGATTGATGTATTCTTTAAGCGTTAATTTCAAGTTGTCGTTGTTTTCGTCATCCGCGTTCTCCATGATCTTCAAATTCGGATCGGCTAACATCTGCTGCTGGGCGTCGCTGGTCTGCTGGTCGACTTTCGGAAATGATTCAAGCGGTATTTTTTTCGACGTATCGTCGTTGCCGTCAAAAGAGAATTGCTTAGAATGAATACCAAATGAATTTTTGATTTTTTTTCCGATCATGCCAGTCTTTCGTCTCTTTGGAGGTACTTTGTTTTCCGAAGTTTTGTATTGGTTTTGCGGTAAAGCGTTTAAGGTCACTTCCACATCCATACGTTTCCCATTTTCAGATTTGCTCCGCCTCAAACTCCTTTTGATGGATGCTTTACTTCCGTCGGATGCAGCGTTTTGATTCTGATTCGCCGCTTCTTTCGACTCATCGCGCTTCGGTGAGTAAGGAACGTCGCGAAAGAGGTTCAATCCGGTCCTATCCGATTTTAGTACACGATCTATATTCTCCAGGACATCATCGTTATCCCGCCTAAGAAGATCCTGCTTGCTCATGGTTTGGGCGTCCGTATTTGGAGAATCTACATATCTAATCAATTTAGCGAAGTCTTGTCCTTTCTGATCGGAGAAACTTGCCTTAGCTCCCATCATCGACTTGTTCTGCGCCAATTGCGCTTGCAGTGCGAGTTGGGAGCGGATTTGCGCTTGTTCGATTACGGGCAAGTTCTGCCTTTGCTGTATGAATTGAGGTTGCAACATTTGTGACGACTGCATCTGTTGGGGTTGCAGCATTTGCGACGACTGCATCTGTTGGGGCTGCAGCATTTGCGACGACTGCATCTGTTGGGATTGCTGAAACGCTTGCGCTCGTTGAAATTGTTTCGGATATCGATAGAATTGGTTAGTCGTTTTCGGGGCAATTTGCTGTAGTTGGGCCATTGCTGTTTTTGCGGTGGTGAATGAAGAATTTTTAGAAATCCCACTGGAGGGATTGGGAGAGCTGCGAAGATTCGAGGTATCCTGCCTTCGAACCGCTGATTTTCTAACTGCAATGCACGTCCCGTTCAAATTCTCGTATTCTTTGGAAATGTCCTGGTCGAGCCCTAGAATGTCATGGGGTGTTGTAAAATAGTATTCGCCGCTGTCATGTCGGGTGGTGCCGTTACTTTTGAAGGAATGATTGGAGCGCGGCTGTATGCGAGCGTGGGTTTCGTACTCGTCCTCGCAGGTCCTCTTAATGCCGTGTTTCCCAACGTATTTTTCTCCAGGCACGTCAACGACTCCCGCCTCACTACGCGGCGCCACCTTCACCTCACCATTGCCCGGTTCGTTGCTCAAGTCCAAACTTACGCTGCCTTTCGATCTTCTACTTCGAGGGTAAGCTCTTTGCCTTCTCTTGCGATTTCGGCGTACTACGTTTACGGCAGGTCTCCCGTTTAGATTATCGTTTTCGTACATGTAGGGGTGGATATCGTTGATTGGTCGGCGATTCCTTATGTTACGTTTCAAGGAGAAGCCCGCTTTGTTGTATTCTGATTGCTGCAGCTGTAATAATATGAATTACGCGGAAACATGTTTTAAGTTCAATAACAATCAGGTTGCTGGATTATTCTACGTACAGCATTGCCGAAGGGATTGGTTGGCTGCTCGGCAGTATCTGCTAATTTAGACTCGTGACGAATCCATGAAAACAATTGCTTATGGTCAATAACATTCTGCAAGAAATCGTTCAGTTCGGGAGGGTTGGCAGCATCAAGATGAATGGTCTGTAAAAGAAGATAGACATGGCAAGTAATAATAAAAAAAGGGCATTTGTACATTATTGCAGTAGCGAATAAGACTAATAATTTTTTTTATATATAAAAGAATAAATTGGAATTCAGCTTTCATTGTCTATGTTTTTGTAATGTAATGATGTCATCGATCTGACTAAGCGTTTGGACAATTATCGTGTAAGATTATGATCTGTCGGTCAATTCAAAAACTTTGATCCTTTTTTTGTGTAAACCGGAAGTAGATAGCGAATTATGAAAATAGATCCCTGAATAAGCTTTGGCAACTACCTGAGTAGCTTGGACAGCTCCCTTGAACAGATGGGTGAGGCAAGTGAGATAGGTTAAGTTGCTCAGGAAGTTGTTTAAATTGTTCAGAGAGCTGTCTTAAGTTGTTCAGGAAGCTGCTTAAACTAATAAATTACAGCTATCATGCAATATATAATGGCCTTCTTCGGCCAAATGTGAAGAACCCGTGTTTTCCAATGCAATTAATAATTTTTTTATAACTGCCATAATGTCTTTATGAGGAGAATGTCGACATTTTGGAACTTCCCTTTCAAGAATGAGGATCCGAAATAATAGTCTTTATCTTAATAAAATAGCAAAAGATTTAACGATTCGTATTCATTGCAATTTCTGTAAATTTTCCACATTAGGTTACTGCCGGCTCTCAATTTGAGGAATTTTTATTTCACCTACCATGAAACAAGTTAAACCAAGTTAAGACGTTTCCCTATTATGTAATGTAGAAACTCGATAAATGCCTTTTGGCATCGCACGGGCTGCTTGAAATTTTCCATCCGAAGAACTTAGGGAACGTACAGAAGAGGGAAAAAGGTTCCAGAGAGATGTTTATGCAAAAATAATAAGAAACCTGGGGAACATCTGTTCGGAGCAAGAAAAAAAAAATTCGGAATATTAATTCTAATATTTGCGTTTAAATATGGATCATGAAACGGGATATCCGGATGGAGAGAGCGGGCGAACGCTTGCCTCTCCCTCGCGGATGGGAAGGAGCTTTTTCGTCGTTTTTATTTTCCTTTTACCGACGTCTAAATTATTGTTTTACTTAAGACTCGCCTGTTTAATAATTGATAAGATTACGTCGAAACGGCCGGGTTACCTTTTGCTGCTCTTGCTGCTGCTGCTGCTGCTACTCTTATAGTAGCGCGGAGGACTAAAAAATAAAAGGAGGAAAGGAAATAAACAGCAATAGCCGGGGAAAATTTTCGGCGAAGGTAACGGAAGGGCTTCCAGAATAATAATAGGTCTGGTATATGTAGAGTATCATTACATTATTTAGTTAGTATAGCTCAGAAATTATTTTCCACTAAAAAAATATAAAGGCCGTAAATAATGTCGGTTTGTCTCAATAAGACGAGAAAGGAATGCCTATTCAGTTTGAACAAATTTTTGGCAGACGCGATTATATTGTGTACAGCGCTATTCTTTTTCTTTCTCTTCTAACAGCTCTGTTTTGATATTGCAGCATATGTATTAAAGGCAGAAATTCGTTTATTTTACTCAGTTCTTTACTGCCATCTACATGCTTTGGCAAGCGATAAAACCATTTAAAGATTTCTGCCATCAGTTCCGTAGCTATAATTATTGCTTAGGGAGGTTCACCTCTGACATTTAGGAAAAGATATAGCATTCAACTATTCCTAATGCAGTCCCTACTTCACCTTCTTCCATATTAAATTTACATAGTACTGTAAACTTTCTCAACGCAACTCTAGCAGGCGACTGGCTATCTAAGATCGAGCAACGACGGGTGACATTCGCCCGCTGAAAGCTACACAAGACACTCCAGATATTCCACTTACAAAGCAAGCTTTAATTTCCGTCTCAATCTTCATCGCGCATTCGCTTATTGTTAGAGAAATAATTTATTCTCAGAGGCGAAGTTTACTTTCAAAACCTTCTAGTTCTACATACATACGTTACTATTTGCGTCTTGTTGCAATTGAAGCCCAGTCTTGGCTACATCAGCGAGTTAAACTTCAATCCCGCGTTTAATCGAAAAAGAAGTGCCAAGAATCTATAAACAAACATTATAGAAAGCCATTTGGTTTAAGTGGCTGTTTTGAGATATTTGAGAATACAGAAATAGCGTTGTCCATCTTTCACAGACGCAACCTACCCGACAAAAACATAGACGCGGTATCGTTTCTATTTACGAAACAAAGTTTATAGACATTATATAAAATGTAAATGAGGGTTATTAATACTTGTTATGTAAATGGTCCATTTATAGATATTTCTGGGTATTTGTTGCTTTACGAGGGGTAATTGAGATTTTCCCAGAGCAAAATAGGAATTTTAAATGCGACAAAAATTTAGACCCTGCGCATTTATTACATTAATATAAGCAAAAAATGTTTTAATTTGATACTTCTCTTTATATGCAGCGGTTGTGCTGGTAAAGTGTACACATTTCACCACGAGAAATTACATTTTATAAAGTGTTTGCAATATGGGTAGAAAAAAGCAATTATCCTTGATAGAAAGGGGTAAAGTTCTAGCTTGGCACCAGGATGGTGTTAGTAAGAAGGAAATCGCTCGTCGGTTACGAAGAAGCGATCATTGCGTTAGAAATTTCCTAAAAGATCCGGAAAATTACGGCAAACCAAAAGGCCAGGGGCGACCGAAAGCTGTAAGTGAGCGGGATAAACGGAATCACGGATATCACGGAAGAAAATGTTGAGAAAACCGCCACTTTCGGCGAAACACAAAGAAGCGAGGTTGAGATTTTCTGAAGAACACGCATCCTGGAAGAAAGAATGGGAAAAAGTTATATTTTCCGATGAGAAACGTTTTAATTTGGACGGACCGGATGGGTACTCTCATTATTATCATGATCTGAGAAAGGAACCAAAAGTGCAAATGACCAGACAATTAGGGGGTGGATCTGTGATGATATGGGCAGCGATTGGATTTCGCGATAAAAGTGGGATAGTGTTTTGCATGAACAAAATGACATCTGTGACGTATAAAGACTTATTGCGTGACAATCTTCTACGTTTTGGAAACCAGCGGGCCGGGCGCAATTTTGTTTTTCAGCAAGATAACGCGCTAATCCATAAAGCAAAAACCATTGCTGAATGGTTTAAAGAGAAAAAGATTCAAACTTTACAGTGGCCGGCACGCGCACCAGACTTAAACATTATTGAAAACATGCGGGGTGAATTGGCACGTCGCGTTTATGGCGGAGGCCGTCAATATTTCACGGTACAGGAACTGAAAACTTCAATAGTGACTGAATGGCAGAATATCCCTCAAAATTACGTGTTAAATTTATATAAATCTATTAATAACAGACTATTGGAAGTGATTAAGAACAATGGAGGATCTACGCAATGCTGATCACTCATTTGTTGATTTTTGTTCTACATTTGCAACAGAGCGTCTAAATTTTTGTCGCAGAAATTGTTTAAACATTGGAGTAATAATTCATTATTTAGTCCATATATGACTGGAGGAGATATTTTTAAGTTTATTTTACTTTTATGAATAAAAACTGAATTAGATATATTGCTAGTTTCGCAAAGAAATGTTGTAACCCTCAAACCCCGTAAAACATCTTACCGCGTCTAAGTTTTTGTCGGGGAGTGTATTTATTTAACGAATTAGCCAACAACGTTGCTGATGGAAACGAGTATTTAACTGAGAGTAAGATATTAGGGGGATTCACGCTGCAAACGTATTCCAAGCCAAGTGCACCAACTGCTTCGCTATGGAATAAATGATTAAATATGAAAGAGATTTCAAATGTATCAAAATTAGATATGAAAAGAAGTAGGGTGTTGCTACGTTAAGCATTACAGAAATCAATTGAAATATACAGGGTGTCATAACCGTATATATATTCCATTCTTACACATAGTTACTGCATGTAGAATAGAGATTTTCACACAGTTTCATTGTTTTTGAGACGGCAGCAATCGCCAAATAACTATATTACTTCACCTTCTTAATGGAATACTCAAAACGCAGCCGAACCAATACCAGACAACTTCGTATCTTCGATACCTCCTATATGGTTATGCAATTAACGCTATTAAAGGTGGCATGCATGTTACACATCGCGGTTGCATTCACCCCAACAGAGACGGGGAGTAATATTTTACTCGCAAACCCAGCTCCTGCTATTGATTATTTTACATCGCATCGGGAAACCATAAATAGCTATCATATTTAACTTTGGAACATGCACGTGACAGAGTGACGATAAACTAGAACAACAATGGCGAAGTAGCGCGCACAAGTTATATTATGCGCCTACGGATGGCTCGCCTTGTTGCGCGGTTAGTTTAGGGAGATTGTTGACTGTGCCAAAATAATATCTTATATAGAAGAGTTCAATTTCGTTTTAAGCTGTACGAAATTCAAAATAGATGTTAAATTGAGATAAATAGGAAAGTCATTCCTCTCGTACGGTGTACTTATAGCCATTCAAGCTTGAATTCGTTACGCTATAGTTGCAAACTATACTAACGCTAAATTATATAAATTCTATTGGCTTTACCATATTAGCATGCAATTGGTATAATGTTCCTATTCTAGTGGTACAATATGATCAAATAAAAAGGTAATGGAGAGGCCAGCCAGAGTTTCCTTTTATGCTATTTATTTTTTATATTAGTTACAGTTACTTTTATAATTTGGTCGTGAATACGCTCCAAACACAAAAAGACGGTACTCCAGATGGACGCACTGCTCAAAAATGGTTTTAAAAGATTGTTCAGGGAGATCAGGGTTCTTAATAAATCAGCCTGACAAAGTTAAATGTGACGATTTTCGGGGCGTCGTTGAATAGTCATGTCAAGATTTTTCAAATAGAATCGCCGATAAATTAAATATACATTTACCAAGAACAATAAAAGTTACCGCTGTGTATCTAGTAGTATTATTTACTCCGAAATCTTCCAATATCAATTGTAGAACATTCCTATTACGCTGGGCCAAAAGAAACCATAATAATCGCAAGTGAGACATACAAATAATGTCCTTCATTACATCAGATTAAACGTTACGAAAATAACATGAAAACATGAAAAGGTTACAGAAACAAACGAAACTAAAAACAAAATGCAATTTTATTGTATGTAGAGGTAAACAAGACAAAAATAAATAAATAAAAAGTTATTCTGGCCTAATATAACATACTGAACATTATATTTCTTTTTCATCGAAAAAATCTCCTTTGCTGTTAATCACCGCTCGAACTATTCTAGGCATTCTTTCG
>LR736875.1:2427690-2544592 GCA_902654985.2 Oryctes borbonicus
TACCTGTACATACAATAAAATTGCATTTTGTTTTTAGTTTCGTTTGTTTCTGTAACCTTTTCATGTTTTTTACCAACCGACCGAACTTCTCTGAACGGCAGTGTACATCTGTAGAAAGGATGTTCAAAACAAAGTGTTGCAAACCTAGAGAGGAGAATGTATGGTTTAATGTGCAGAAAAGTCTTATTGTGCATTGGCCAGCTAATGAACGGGGGATTATTCCTTCTTGCAGAATTTATGCATTTTTTCTCTTATTTCCTCTTTAGGTTACATTAAAATGTTTCTTATCTTCGGCTAGAACGGCTTTTCTCTACCCGCAGTTGCATCTCTCTTCTCAGATGCAAGCATAGAATCCTCTCTCGTCTTCGCTAACATCTCAATGGAAACGTTCGAATAAGTTTTATTATTCTCCAACTTTAAGCTGAAGTGATCTCTTGGGCGAGTCTTCTTAAACAATTTCCACTTCTAAATTTCCAACACTCCTCACCATGAAGATCGAATTGGGCGGTTTCCTTCCTTTCCCAGATTGTCTCGTGTGACGATGACAGTGCACTGGGAAATTTGGTGTACTGAAAACCCGCGCACACGAACAGATATCTCAACGGCTTCTCGTGTCATCATCCAATTTTTCGAATCATAGAACGGATAAGCACTGTAGGATCGTCGTGAGTGTTTGAATGGCCAAGAAAAACATTAAAATAAAAAATATGCCATTCGGCGTATAGTCTAGCACCTAATTATTCCTTTCTATTTCCGCGTGTTTACGTTTTACAACGGTTGGCCCATTTTTATCGTGGCTTATCTACGGTTGTACTTTTTCATTTTATATGCTTGTGATACAAACCACTCGAACGGTATTATACATGGATTCAGTGAAATCGCCACTTTTTCAAGATATTTTTGCGAACGTTTCTGCCAATAAACGCTAACGCACTCCTACCTACCATCCACCCATTCTTTTTTTTATCCGGGTTAATATCGTCGGATTGTAAATTGTATTGTATGTTTCGGCTTACGGCGTGCTGTAATTTTCGAATTCGAGCGCGCTTGTATAGTTTTAAAGATCCTACTTCTATGCAGATTACACACGTAATCCATTGCAAATGCATTGGCTGCAGCGAAATTCCGCGCTTAAAATGATATTCGTTAAACACGCTCGCGTTTAGTTATCAAGTTGCGTATTCGTTTTGTTTCGCTTTTATTATTTTATCTCTGTTTGCTAAAGGTTTCCGTGTTGTTCGGCCGTTGAGCACTACGTGCAATTTGGCTCCTACATATATTATCCCCTTTATCTCCCTTTGGAAGTTAAATGTGCCGTAGAAATATGAAGCTTGCGTGGAAAATTTTTATCTTCAGGGATCTTGAGAATGAAAGAAAATAAAATTAAGCTTACCTCAAGTAAGTCTCCGTCTGCTTTCAAAACTTCTATAATGCACAAGAATACGACCACCTCTTTCAGCTGAAAGCAAATAGCCATATACCTGAAAATAAACAAGAATTGTTGAATTATATTTTGATAATTATTCTTATATTAAACAGAATCCGGATAGAAAAGCGGAAGTTTTGCTTCTTATTTTGAGTAGTTTAAAAATTTTTTTATTTTACACTTGGGATGGTAAACAAAAGGTATACCGACCACCTAATATACAAAGGAGGAGACCCCAAAAATTGTCGTGTTTATCGAGGAATATCACTACAGGGTACTGCATAGAAGATAAAATAAGACGTAATTAGCAGACGAACAAAGACGTGCCCACAGCGTGAACGATCATTCACGAATATTCATAAAACAAGTCATAAAAAAAGCTCTAGGGCGAGCAGAAGAGATCTATTTGAGAATTGTAGATCTGCAGAAGGCATTTGATAGTGGAAAGCAAACCGAAAGCTAGCAAATAAAATCCGAGTATCGAATAAAACGTCAGAAAATTTTGTAAATAAATATGGAGTACGCAAAGGAGGAGCATTACGCCCGGTACTGTTTTTAAGTCTCATTGACGAAGTTATAAAACAAAGCTGAAACCAAACGACAAAGTATACAATCGAATTTACAAGTTCAATTTCAAGCCTACGTATTCGCAGATACAAAATTTGCGCATTAAAAAATTAACCATAAAAATAAATAAAAACCTGACTCGAAAGAATTAAATGCTGGTTTAAGGAGCTGCATAGAAATTAAATTCAGAAAAATCTAGCAAACTAGATTTTTCCATTTTGATTCCAAAGAATCGGAAAATTTATTCTACTGCGTTACCGCTTAAATAAAACTTGGTGGAACTGTAGTCCTTTTTCCTATTTGGGACATCGAAGTTTTCCCACAGTTCTCATTACAGCTCAACGCGATGTGAAAAGGATCGCTAGTAGACCGTCATGCAACTTCTTATTCTTAGTCTCGCTTTTCCCCCGCGAATAAGATGGGGCTGTCAGATTATTACCTCATTAGCTGGAAAGATGACACACGACGCCGACTAACCGAGGAAAAAGAGAGAGAACATTTACTTTGACAAAGTCGCGACGGCTAAGCCCGCTCATAGAAGAGTAGACGAGAGAGAACGGAAGAGGAAGGCTTTGATATTTCAATAACCGAAAAGTTTCTTTCCTTTTACTTTTCGGGGCGGTGTGGTGATGGAATTCCGATATTTAGAAATCTTTCTCTCGGCGTTGCCCGGCGTTTCCCTTTAATCTTGCGCTGATGGCCGCCGGCGGAATTAATATAAACTCTTTCCATTGTTCCACTTCCCCCTCCCGGGGACCCGACGACACAAGTTATTGTCTGTCCGGAAACACTTCGCCGAACATCATGATACCACACTATTTTCTAATGTAAATCTTTTTCCACAGCGCTGCTGATGCTGCCTCCTACCGCGCAGAATATGCCGTATATTTCCGTAATACCCTCTTCTTCTTTTCCCTTTTATATTTCAAAAGAACTAAAATAATTGCGCAGATTGCGGTTCCGCTTTTAATCTTCTTTATGCATATTCCCTGCTCGTCTCCCTAAGATACCCCCTCCTTTCTCCCACTTTTTTAAGATTGTAATCTCGCCGGTTTTGTAGATCGTCGCCCATTGTCATTATGATTATTACTTATCTTTAAAGTAAATTGATTTTTTTTTTCTGGTTTGAGGTTTAAGTCAATTAGAATGTCGGCGTTTTTTTTTTTCTTTTTAATTTGTTTTAGCCCATGTCGATTCGTCCCTTTCATGCCTTGCCTCGACGAAATTTCAATTATCGTACGATTTGATCCAGCACACTTCTCTGTGTTTTCTTTGCGAACGGAATTTAATTCATTCCGATATCAATAAGATTAATTCTTCGGGAGCTTTAAATGGTTTTCGGAAATTACGGGGGAAGAATTATGCCTTGTCAAAATTGTGTTTTATTCGAGTTTTCGAGCTTGAAAAATTGGAGATGTCCTCGCGCTTTGTTATGTTGGCCATCGATAACGGCATTGTGTTGCAAACGGTGATGGGGATGTAGAATAAACGATTTTCTACGTGTCCATTTACTTAAAACAGGTTTAAATACAAAGCCAGAGCTTATATAAAGACTTTTGACTGTGTGCATGATTCAGTACCGTTTGATAAAGTTCAGCACTATGGCGATAGATGCGATTCTCTGCGATTCTTTGAGTCTTATTTGTCACAAAAATTGCTGTCATATATTTTAGATTTTTAAATACAAATACAACAAACTCGTGTTTATCGTCCTTCATCAACAACAGTGACAGCAACGTTCCAAAAGGAAGAAAATTACACCTCCGTTATATTCCTGTACGCATCCTTCCTCTTTAATTTCGGCTACTTCCAACCCTCCACGACGAAAAACAGCCGCATTCGTCCCACGGTTGGCGTTCCTGCTCTTCCGACATTTGCATCGCGGGTATTGTTCCATGTTAATTGTTTTTTATGTCAAGCACGCTAATAACCATGACTTAATTGAGACGCTCAGTTCTTTAATTTACCATCTGTCTCGTCGAAATTGTCGACGCGATTGTGTACGTACGTACCGTCCCTTTTAATAGCTACTTATGTATATTTTTGATGCGCGTATATTCGGCGTTGGGACCCGCGCGCAAAATGGCATTTTGCGAGGATGTAACGTGTGTTTTTATTGTTGTTAAAATGTTGTTGTATGTATGTAAGTCTATTGTTTCTCGAAACAATGGATATGTACGCTTCTGCGTTTTCCAATTAGTCGCTACAGCATATGACAACCATTTTGGTTCATTTAGGACGACGTGCATGTTCAGTTTGCGTAAAATTTGTTGAAAATAGAAAATTTCGCGTAAACCGTATAGATTGCTCATACAAAATTAATTCCGTATACAATGTGAGTTAGAATTTGGAACTAGCGTTGAATATCCTGGAAAATATCCGGAAAACAAAAAGCACAGCTATAATTTGACGGTATATATTTTTATTACTTGAATAATAAAATCACAACAAATCTTCTCTATTTCGTGGTGCTGCTCGTTCTACTTCAATTTTCATTAGTCCCTATATGTTTTCCATGGGACTAAGATCTGGGGAAGCTGCCGGCCATGGAATTGTTGCCAAGTTTTGTTCTAGCATCCAAGCTTTAGTGTAGGCAGAAGTATGGCATCTTGCATTATCCTGTTGAAAACGCCACCCTTCGGGGCACAAAGCACGAGCCGCTTCAAGAAGAAAGCCATTAAGAATTTCACAATACTTTGCACTATTAACGGTGCCATCAATTATACAGAGAGGTGCAGTACCACGCTGAGAGATTGCACCCCAAACCATTATTTTTGTGGGAATAATCGTGAAACCATCTGAACATCGTTGAAGAGGAAAAAAGGACGCGGCGAAAAGAATTGTTGGATTCAGACACAGTGACATAGAATGTAAATAATTATGACGATTCTTATGATAGTGACGAATACGGTAATAAAGGCCAATTTGAATTGTAGAAAAAGACAACCAAATAATTTTTTATCCGATTGATGAATTATGCGAAATTATTACAAAATAAAATTAAAAGACCAGAGGTGTTTAAGTTAAGACTTCTGCGGTCGTGGTTTTCTTTTAAAGAATTTGGGTGTCCGAGTTGATTGCATGAGAATGCCGACGTTTCGCTCTCAATTGAATAGAGCTTCTTCTGGGCCGCTGCTGTACGAAGAGCATTTGCAAAAAGAAGCTTCCTGGCAGATCTACAAAATTAACCAAAGAAGTTTTAGATGATATTCGGAAACGAATACAACATAGCCCGCATAAATCCGTCTTAAAATTAGCTAATCAGACAGAAACAAAAAAAAAAGGAACGTACTCTACAAATTTCGTAAATTTAGCTCTGCATTCATGACAGTCAATTAGAGCTTCTGTCTTAATAGGTGGTGACGAACATTTTAACGTTTTTCTATTTGGAATTATATACTTAATGAGAAACCTCCACATCTGCCACCTTTTTTTTTTTTTACCAAACTCGCATATTCAAGACGAGAATGAAAAGATTCTGACGTCATCATGTGATACAAAAACGAATATATTCCGCTATCCCGTACTCCTTCCTACGCAAGGTCACAAGCAAAGCGATTTTATCTACGCGCGTCGTACAAATGATATATTCGTATTTGAGCAAATTATTTTTGGAAATGTCGGTTCAATTTTTCGCACAAGGAAACGGGCCGGACTATTTATAAAAATTTGCCGAGTGAATCGAAGGACGGTCGTATAGTTCTCTCACAGGAGCAATCGGCCAGTAGACCAGGTCCTTTATAATCATTAAACGGACGACCGGTCTTTACCGGGAAACAGATTTCGCTGGTGAGCCTGACTTATAAGAATCTTGCACATAATTCAGTCCGGTAAGAAAGACAAATGCGCCGGTAAGTAAAAAGCACGAAGTTCGAGATGGAGGTTAACTAGGAGAATACTATTTTTTTTTTTTTAATTAGAAAGAATTTCAGGTACATTGCAATTTAATTGGAAGGGGTTCTCTGGTTAAATATGCCTTCTAATTAAAAAATTATAATTTTTGCGGCACCATCAGCCCTCAACTGGCCAATCTCGGTTATGCTTCGTACCATCTTCCTAATTTTCATTGCGTTTAAATTAGTTTCTGGTTACCCTAACTATGTTGATCTTGAATTTATTAAGTTTCACTGAAATATTTCTCTTAACAATAAATTTCCAATTGGCAACTAATTACTCGAGAAAAAAATAAAATTAGCCAGTGAAACCGTGATTAGCCGAGAAGTTGTTGCGAACTAGCAAACGGAAATAATAAGTCGAAATTCGCGAAATTCATTACAGCAAATACCGTAATGATTTTAATCTGACAGAAGGCTGGCTAATCGTCGCCTCGAGCTCACACGCGCGCAAATCTCGACGCGTATTATATTCGATTACGGGCGCCCGTACATAAAGCAACCGAAGATTATAATGGTTGCCTTCTAAGATGATTTCGACGCGCCCCTAAACCGTAGGAAAAGACGCCCGCGCGCCTTTATAGGCGGAAGGGCTTAAATTCGGGATTGCGTGCGAGATTAGCGGATAGTAGTTTATAAGACGACTCACCGTTGGAAAGTTCTAAAGCAGTTGGCACCGATTCTGGATCTATTTCTTCGTCCGTTCTTGACGGCACCATTGACACATCTTACTCATAGCTAACTGTTTTGTTTCCGTTCGTGACATATGTCATTTGCGGCTGGATATCAGCTAATGACCTGTCGTCAGGCATTTAATTTATCCTTCAGATCGAGATTTTTACACAAATTAAAGAGGCCGCGTTGGAGACGAAAATATTTATTTGACGTGTATCAATAATGAAAACTAGAGAAAAAATAACATCATATAATTGGCGGAGAGGTTCTTAGTTTTAATTCTCCTGGCAAGACTTTGTAGGAAACAACATACAATAAGCCACCAATAAGTATAAATAATGTTGTACAAAATTCAGCACATTCACATGAGCTATATCTGCAGGCTGACGGGATTGTGAGCCACTTTTGAAATTAGGTTTCTTCTTGTTACAAGATCCGATTGGGAGCATTTTTTAATGCTATAAATTAAAAATAATAATTTTTTAATTTATATTGAACCATACAGAGTGTTTTACAAGTTATTTGCTACCCAAATGTTAAACGTTAAATTATGAAGCATAAAATGTAGAGGTACTGGGCTGAAATTAAGGGCCTTCATTAAACGATTTAAGTCTTATTTGAAGTTATTAAATTGCAGCGGTAAATATTCATATGTGTTAACAAGGCTCCATATCTCATTTTTCAATTTCTGCAAGTTGCAATTAATTATTATTAATTTGTTTACAGGAACAAATTTTTGTTAGGACAAATGGAGGAACTTGAATGAAGGATAGCACGTAACTCTGGAGTAAAAAAATTATTCATTTTTTAACTGTACCCAATCGCTTAAATGGAGCCTGCATAAAATAGTTGAAAATGATCAAAATTGATTTGGCAGGCAACATTCCTTCTTCGTGGTACCTCGAGGATTCACAAGTTGCCAATTTAAAGAAAATACAGTTATTATATAAACAATCGATAACGAGTGCCAAAGCTTCCCCCGAAAAGGTACACCTGAGCGTATCTATGCGTTCTCGTAAACATCGGTTTTCATTCCACCATAAGATGTGGGTTATTATTGCCAGGAGTCAGCCGGGCGAGAACGGCGCCGACCGCCTCCGTCTTAGACTTGAAGGGGTATTGTAATTAAATATCGCTTAATTTAGATCAATTTATGTGCCACCCCGCATTAGCATGGTTGCGAACCGAACGTACCGAAAACAAACGATCCGCCCGACATCTTTATGCACCTGCTCAGCTGCATATTTTAATTCTAAATGAATCGTGGCCGTCCGCCCCTCGCCCCCGTAGCCGCGTCGGCCCTCTTATCCCTTCGCTACTTGCTACCCGGTTGAACGTTCGGTTGGCCGCCTAAATCTTAATGTTCTCCCTCCTTCATTACACTAAATGCCATTAAAACGGAAACAGTGGTACCGTGACAGCTGTATTTATGATATAAATTATTTGTTTCTCGAAACAATAAAGGAATTACAACTGTAATGAAACACTTAACAAATCGACGTTAAATTTTAGCAAACGGTGACGTTTTATTGCGGAAAAGGAAGTGAAGTGAAGAAGAGAGGGGAGAGCGATGTTGGGGAGGTTTGTTGGTGGGAGCACGCTAATCAAAGAGAAGGTTAGCAAATATCAAGAATCTGGAAAAGTCCCAAAAGCTTAAAGTGGAATTTGGACAACATTTGGACATTCATAACTTCTGCCTTACTATAATTTATAATTTTTTTTTGTTGCTGTAACGCATGAAATAAAACTACAAATTAACTTTCAACCTGAATAATTCGCATTAAATGCATAAAAAACACGATTATTTTACAAGTAAAGATTATTTTATAAATGTTTACATTAAAATTTAATAGATATTACACCAAAATCCATGCAATAGTGAAGATTTTAACATGTTATTGTCTTTAATCTGATGTTTTCAACAGCTAAAAATCAATACCTTTAACAGAACCTTGTCTCGACATAATGGACAAATGGCCCGATTTGGTATAAAGTTGTAATCATCAGCCCAAGAACTTTAAAAATGCTGAGCGTCTATTTTCCGCTTGCCTGTAATGCTTGTAATAATCTTCTAAACTGGAGGAATTATTAGCAAACGACCAGAAATTAATTTGGAGATCCCCACGAACACCAAATTACGTCAAACTCACATATTTTTGAAATTAAATTGTCTTTAAATATTTACCAAATTTCGGTGCCAGATCCGTGCCGTTTGAAGCCATTACGCGTGCCAAGAATGGCACGCGTAGTGGTGGCAATGAAATAGTTTGATTTATTATCTTTGATAAAAATCGCGGCACCAAGAAGATTATTGCACCAGATGAAACCAGCACTTAATATGATTATAGGAAACAATATTTTCATGATTGTCATCTGTACAGATGACCAAGGCAGGTGAAATTTTTACTTTTTTGCAGCGACTAGATAGACTCGTGTCTATTCGTCTCATAAGAAAGGGTTCGTGTTGCTTACTGGTTTCCCCGAAAATCGACAAAACACGACTCTGTCTAGTCGCAGCAAAAAAGTAATAATTTCACCTGCCTTTGTCATCTCTAGTCATCTGTTACTTATATGGTTTACGTCGTGAACTTTTTAATTAATTTTCGTAATTATGGAATTAGCGTGAGTTTTATATCGTGGAGTCTTATGTGAGTTTAGTGTTTACTAACAAATCCACCATTGGGTAGCAACTGTGTCCAAGATACATCAGAAATAAGCGATGCAGAAAATTCAGTAAGGTATAGATTGAAAATAAAGTAGTGAACAAACTTGCGGATTTTATCGCGAATTAAATTTAAATAAAATTAAAACCTGCAAACAAGAAAATTACGGTTATGTTGGTAGTTTTCGTCTAGGATGGTGCTAAACACCGCCTGTGACGAGGGGGTAAGTTCTGCCTAAGCAAGTGCTAAGCATTGGCAGTGATGCGGAGGTGGATCTTGCCGAGGTCAGTGCTTATGGTAGATTCCGTCAGCGTTGCAAGCAGGACTCGATCTTATAGCGGTTTATGTACCTTTCTGAATGATGACGTAGAACTTCTTATGAATTACGTACGGTACAAAAAACAAGTCGAAAATGTGATGTAATGTAATAACAACAAACAAGGTTAATGATAAAAACGTAGGCTTCCACGGCTAGAGTCAGTTGAAACTAAACGTGTTCCGGGTTTGAACCGTGTCATGTCGTTGGTTAAAATAAAATTCGACGTTTCGCCCACAGTCGTATGTGGCTTCTTCAGGAGAGTCCTAAGAATGTCAATAAGGACACAGACATATGGAAACTCGTCATCCGCAACAACCCATCTCCGCCCAATCATGACCGTCACACCCAACTAATCAGCGGCAGGTTCCACCCACCATCGGCATAAAAGCGGGCTGCTCCCCGCGTTCTTCGCAGTTGACTTTGGCCTCTGGCATGGTTCACATGCTGAGTTACCGTGACCACTGGCTCAGTGAATTACTGTGTTAACTGTTGCCATTACTCTCCTGAAGAAGCCCTATACGATTGTGGGCGAAACGTCGAGTTTTATTTTAACCAACGACATGATACGGTTCGAACCCGGAACACGTTTAGTTTCAAGGTTAATGATGAAAAAAAATGAAATAAAAAAGGCACTAAATTGCTTAGTTATGAAATATTATTTTTGAACAGAAACACTCAACAAGCTCTCATGAAATCTGAAAGGACGTAAGCGCAGCACCATGTGTGTAAAGATTTAAAATGTGCTGGTTTATACGTACTTTTGGGACGTTTATTATATTCTAACAGTACGGCTTGAAGAACGGTAAAGAATTAAAAGTCAAACTCCTTCTTTTGATATTTCCCAAAAATTACAAAAGTAATGGCATATTTTATAATTTTCCGAAAAAAATCTCAAATTTTAAAGTTAATTCTTATTCCTTTAATAATAATTTCATCCTTACTTTATCATTTTACATTTTTTACACAGGAACTATGGCAATGTAGCTCTTTTTATGGAAAAGTCTTCTGCTATTGACGTAATCATTTTCATCATTGCTACATATGTATTACTACAATAATAAAAATCAAATTTTTCTAATTTCACGTACAAATGAACTTGCGCGGTTCGCTTTTTCAATCTGATTCGTACTTTGTAAGTGTATCAAGGACGTATCATTTCTATATAAGCAGAATTCTTATCAGTATATTCTCCATTGCAAGGGGCATGTATTATGATGAAAGAAAACTGGTCTGCATTTGACTTTTCCAAACTTATTCCTTTTCCCGTCGTCTATCTACGCTATTCGAAAAGGCAGGCAACAATACCACTACTGATATTTCAATCCGGATTTGTAATGGACAAAAAGGTTCTTATTAAAAGCCACCGTACCGAAAACAAGATAAAATATTTCCCGATCCCGGTCTGAAATCTAAAAATTTCGCGACTAATGATGCGTATGAGTCGCAGCTTGGCGTACGAACCGTCGAAACTCCGTATGCGCGGCTCAAAATGTCTTGGCGCTTCGAAAAGGGGCTTGAAATATAAACACGTAATATATCTTGTTTGAGGATATTGCCTGTACATGTTTCTATTTATAAATGGGAAGATAATCTTTTTAGATGGAGCAGGGAATGAATAAGATTCGGGAATTATTCTGGAACGTCATGAGATGAAATTAGAAAAAAAAGAAACGCGTTCAATCGCATCAATTTCTCATTTCTGTATTGATGTTTAGTCGTTAATGGTGCGATTATATATAAAATTATAGGACGAGGGCCTCTTGTTTTTGTTACCATTTCATTTAGTCTGCAATCAGCCTGGAAATGCCAGTATCCCGGCGTTCTATTAAATTTGGTCCCAAAGCGACCGTTCTAATGTGGCGCTAGCAATCCGTTTTATTATAACTTCAGTGAAGAAAATGATCTTAGATACTGTAACCAGTGCACCTGAACGTTTACGACATATCATATGGCAATATCATGCAGAAGATACGCATCTTCTTATAGACAGCTCGAAAAGAAGTTTAATGTGTCGGTACTGCATAATGGCAGCAGATTGGCATCGATTCCTACAGGGCACTCAATAAAACTGAAGGAACAGTACCAAAATATCATACTTTCGTTTGTTCAGTATCGGTGGTCGGTATCTGTGGACTTGAAGATGGTAAACTTTTAAGTGAGTCAGCAAGGTGAGCGCACTAAATATATCTGTTTCCTGTGTTTTTGTGATAGTCGTGCAAAAGAACACCGGAGCAGAATCGTTTGGCCACGAAGACAAAGTATGACTGTACCGTTCAGAGAAGTTCGGTCGGTTGGTAAAAAACATGAAAAGGTTATAGAAACAAACGAAACTAAAAACAAAATGCAATTTTATTGTACGTACAGATAAAAAAGACAAAAATAAATAAATAAAAAGTTATTCTGGCCTAATACAACATACTGAACATTATATTTCTTTTCATCGAAAAAACCTTCTTTGCTGTTAATCACCGCTCGAATTATTCTAGGCGTTCTTTCGATAAGTTTTGTTAAAACGGATTGTGGGATATTAATCCATTCATGTTGCAGAATATTCCGTAAATGTTCTTGTGAAGTTGGGCATATTTTTCGGATCTTCCTGTCCAGTTCATCCCACAACAACTCTATCGGGTTCAAATCTGGGCTTTGTGGGGGTCATGTCATTACTTGCAGGGTGTGCTGTTCTTCTTGCTCCTTTAGATAGTTCTTACACACTAACGCAGTGTGTTTTGGGTCGTTGTCATGCATGAATGTAAAGTTACGGCCTATTATACGCAATCCTGATGGCACTGCGTGATTCTGGAGTATTGCAAAATAACTTTCCTTCCTCATTACACTCTGTACTCTGCATAAATCTCCCGTCCTAGCAAAGGAGAAACATCCCCACACTAACACAGAACTACGCCCTTGCTTCACTGTAGGCACAATGCAGTTCGGGATCATTTTTCGGTTTTAAATCTTCGGACATAAACTCGTCGATTTTGCCCAAAAACCTCAAACTTTGACTCGTCACTCCAAAGCACGTGTTTCCAAACGTCTAACGACCAATCTAGATGAGAACGGGTCCACTGTAGCCGTTTTGCTCTGTTGCCCCGACGTAATAAGGGTTTTCGAATGGCAATGCGCCCATGAAGGTCCGCTTGTTGAAGTCGACGTTTTACCGTACTCGCCGAAACTGTTTCTTCACGGCCGCGATTGACTTCGGGTGCTATTTGCGGCGCTGTTAATTTTCTATTGTGTTTGCTTAATAATACAATTCTCAAATCTTCAGCTTTTGTTGTTTTTCTAGATGCTATGGGACGAACACGATTTTCTATAGTTCCAGTTGTCCGATATCGCTTTATGATGTCATTCACTGTTGAACTTCTCATATTTATTTTTTCAGCAATTTGTCGCCCCGAATATCCTTCTTCGAACAGCGTAATAATGCGTGAACGTTTTTCTACACTGGTAGGCTTGCCACGAGCCATTTTGAAGTAAATTTTCTTAAAACTTTCGCGCAAAAAACGACAGATGCACACCGACACGCGTTTAACAGTAAAATAAAGCAAATTTATATCTTTACGCCCGTGATAAATAAACAAGAATGATGCTGCGGTATATTTCCTAAATGTATTGTTCGTTAATAATCCCCAAACGACGCGTTTCAAAAGATCGGCACTTCCGAGAAATTCTTGGAATGATAATAAAAGGGACTTTATTGTGGTTGTCGCAATATTTCTACTTTACATAATAATTTATGGCTTTAATCCCTTAGAAAAGAGTGTATGCTTAATATTTTTCTAATTTTATGTATTAATAAGTGTATACAGTGTGATATAATAGATTTTTATTGTATGACCGAACTTCACTGAACGGCAGTGTACATCATTAACGATTGATATACCGTAGCAAAATCATTCTTCTACCACTTCACATTAACCAATTCTCCAAGGCGTTAGTAAAGAGCGGGAGGTGCTCTTGATTTACAAATAAAGCGTAATTACATAACATGTTACAAAAGAAAAAGAAAAATCTTCAATTGCGACGTATTATTTGTGTTCTTCTGATCATAATTGGCAAGATCTGCCAATTCACCAAATTTGATATGGTTTCAGGTTAAGCTTACCGTAAATCGACTCTCAAAGCCCATGCTGGAGAATGTTCCCCTGTATAATATTCAGTACTGGGGATTGTAAATAACTTTAAAAACTCAATTCCATACTATATAACTCTTCGGCACGCACCCTTTTTATTTATTTAAATGTTTAAATGTTTTCGTTGGAAACGAAGTCCAAGATTAGCATCCTCCTCCCCCCCCCCCCCAGAAGATGTATAAATGAAGAACAATTACCGGAATTAAAGTGATATCGACCGTGAGTAACACCTATACATACATATATAGAAGCTAGAGACTCCCGTATACATCAATAACGTCTCCCGTGCCTTCCTTCTATCTTCTAATTCTACACGACAATCAACATTCAGAACATTATTAAATAGCGTGTCTCGAGGCAGTAAGGTTCTTGCGGACTTTACTGGAGGGGAAGCACCGAGGCTATCTACGTCGGTTTACCTGGATGTAACCAACCAAAGCGACGTGGCGTGGCAGAAGCGTCTCCTGGCGGATGCGGCCGTTCGATGTAGGTGTACGGTGGTGCCGCCCGGTGGCAGGTAAAGGTATCGGAGAGCGTAATAAAGAAGGTCCCAAATAATTCATGACCAGTGTATACGGTTATGGGCGAACGGGGCTTCCATCCGGCTAATGGAAACGCTCATACGCGTTCTACTTTATTATGATGCCTCTCTCGGAACTTCTTCTCGTGGCTGGGGTTCTTGGTTTGGCAGTCGCCTCTTAGCAAGCTGGTGGTTTGATCGTTTTCTAGAGTGTTTTTTTTTTTTTTTTCGAAATTAGGTACAATCGATATTATCCATATACTTTATTTCTTATTTGTCCGCACGCATTTCACATGAATGTATTTGTAAATATTTTACAATTGCATTTGTTGTGTTTGTGTTCTTTTCAAGGTAATTGAAAATTATTTTAGAAGCGCGACAATGAAGCGGACTCGCTTAAATCATTTGAAATTTGAAACATTCTTCACTAGCCAGAAAGTCCCAAAGGGAAAAACGAGAGAAATATGCAAAGATTACCTCGTGTAATAATTCTGAAAAGCGGAGAAAATAGTTCAGGAGAAAGGAAATAAAGAGAATATCAGGAGAAAGGAAATAAAGAGAATATGCAAGAAGAAGAAAAAGTAAAAAAGGAAGGAGGAAAATAAAAAAAAAAGAAAACAAAACCAAGTGAATTTGAAATAATCTAGGAGAACCAAGAACAATATAAATATTCTTCAAAACACCAATCCACAACGAAAGTAAGGAAAATAACGCGGCCAGTGAGATAGAAGGATGAAATTGAGTATATTGATATGTTTCAAGTAAGAATAAATTTTTATGTTCGTGTTTCCTGTTTGAATTTTATTCTTTTCTAGGTTTTTGCAAGGTAGCAGTGCAAACAAAAAAAAACAGATTTGGCTATATTGATTCTCATCAACTACGTATTATGAACTAAATGCACAAAGTATGGTTATTATAAAAGGTTAAACGTCATCATAAACGATAGAATAGCGAAAAGATCGCCCCATCAGGTGTTAAGTATGCGGAACCCCGATACCTAAAACATCGACATTATTGTCGTTCTTATTATGGCGTGGCGCCGTCATGATGGTATTCACCACAACGACGCTGCTATATAGACGGTCGGTGTATCTGATTGGCCGAACAATAAACACGTCAGTACACCTCTGTTCCGGTTCCGGTATGCTATCGCGCGGTGTCCGCGTACTCGTCACTTAACTTCCGCTCCGCGTCCCACAGCAACTAGTAAAACCGCTCCGGTTTGTTGCGGGGTCGAAGGTAGGCAGAGCATGGATGGAGGAAAAAGGAAAGCTAGAGGATGAGTTGCCGTTGAGGAAAAGCTCACTTTATAATATTTAACGTTCGAAAGTCTCTCTCTAACAAGGTTATTAGCGGAGGTTCTCTCCTAATATCTCCGTACTTTCCGAACTGGTCCCCGAATTCCTTCAGCATCCCGCAGAACGATCGATTAGGCGTTTATTTGGGGGATGTTTTTCCAGAGCGTTGCGGGAGAAGAGACGACCCGTGGTTCGACGTCGAATAGCAGTCGAGGTCTCTCGGCGAGCTACCTACATTTTAAGAGCGCCAAAAGATAATAAATTAACGACAATTCCCCGTATTGATTCGTCGCCTCTCATCAGGGGCGAAAACGTTAAAATTGCTAGCATTCTTTCTTCGACAAGCGGACGTTTAAAATGTTTGCTTTAATGTCTTTCTGCCGTGCGCCCTGTTCGCCCCTCGTTCGGTGTTTAATGGTGGCATTGCGATGGAAAGGAAAGGGAATTTTTCGTTTCCAGTATAGAAAAAAAAATAGAAAATACTGCAACAATAACTTCAAATATCTGCCTGAATTGCAGGAACGAATGAAATGAAAAAAAGGGCCACTATATATTTGGTTAGCATTTCTGGACATATGCGTTAGTGGTGCTTTTAATAATATGTTGGCACTGTTAAGGTTAGGGTTAATTTGCAGTAAGAAAGAACAAAAATCGAGTCTGACAAACGAGTATATTAAGACTAAAGCTTTACAAACTCATCACGTCTACAACAATGTATCGTGTACAAAAAAAAAAAATTAAAATATATTTACAATATCTTTTTTCTATGAACAGTACCAATTTTGTTTTTCCTTTTTAACTATATGATTTTTAGTCTTCAATGTTGCCAACCTCTAACAGGTACGTGCCGCAGGGTAAAAAAAGTATTTGCAACCAACATGTTGGTTTACTAATTTAATAAGAAATTTCGCGCTAGCCGCCTCTCTGCCATGTGACAGCGAGTCAAAATCATGCCTGCAGAGTAAATTGGTATAATCTGTACCACGAGGAGGATAAATGCCATCAGACTTATACGAAAGGTCTCTTCTGGACTCGCTCAATTGATAGTTGGTGGTAGTGAAAATATGGGTACTAAACAATTGACGCATATTCCAGTTTCGAGCGGACGAGTGAGCGGTAGACAGACTTCAATGCGCAACTGTTATAAAAATTCTTCCAGGTTCTGAACAAAAATCCGAGTGATCTAGATGCAACAGAAGTCATGGTATCATTATGTGGAGGAAACGAGGGCTGGGAATCAAATAAAACTCCAAGATCCTTAAAAACGTCAATTCTTAGGATGGAAGTGCTAGAAACGTTATAATGAAATATTTGCGGGTCGGATGACCGGGGAAAGGTAATACTAATTGGTCTGTAGTTGGTGTTATTCTGGTGTTATCCTGCTAATTTTCTAATAAGATGGAAAAATAGATGTGCGAATGGCCAAATTGAAAATAAAGCAAAGAGGTTCGCATAACACCGCAGCACATGCATGAGAAAGGTTGGAATTGCATCATGTCCGGAAATTAAAGTTGCTTTGAGTTTGTTTAAAGGATGCAAAACATCTTGGACTGAAAAGTACCTGATACTGAAAGAACAGCTGTTGAAATCTGAACTGGCTTTACTGGTGTTATTGGAAACGCTGGTGGTACATTCATTTGAAAACACGTTTGCAAAGGTCCAAATATCCTTCCTGTATACATTAAAAGAAGAATAAAAAATCTCAAAGTCGGTGATATCTGAACGTAGCCATGTCTCGGTGAGTAAAACATCAAAATCAATTGAGGCACTGATGGAAAAAATATAATCAAGCTTTGGACAAATGCCGCGGACATTCTGGTAGAAAAACTTCAACCGTAGTGAACCTCTGCTGGGCGACCTTAGTTTCCCTGCCGAAATGCAGAAGATATAATGGTTAGAATGTCGTTGATGAATTTGGTAGTTAGACCTGATTCGCCAGCCGCAACTCTCGATTGTAACTGCTCCTTGACGGACTTAAAATATTCATTCTGCATAGGAGTTCTGTCCTTCACGCACTAACCATTCTTAGGCAAGAGCTTACCCGCATATGAGTAGTTTACCCCAAATGAAATAAATATCTGAGTAAAAAATCCACCAATCTGGTGCCTTTCCATATTATTTACTTTTTAAGATTGGATACTGCAGTTATTAAAATAAATTAAAGAAATTTGAAATATTAGTTCTTTTTTATACAAGACGATAAAATTGGATTTTATCGACGGAAATTCGTCGAAAACTTACGGAAATTAACTAAATAATGATATTTTTGAGGGTATAGATTCTGGTATGAAATTTTGAATTCCCTGAAATCTACTTTTAAAAGATTTTACGATACCGTTTTTACAGATTCGAAACTATGCATAAAACACACCTAATTCGATTCTTTTCTTTTACGATTTGATCACCTTCCGAAATAAATTTTTCCACGTTATACCTTCTTTTACGTTCCTCCACGGAATCAATCTAAATGCATTAAATTCTATTACGGAACCTAAACAACCCATTTCGCCGACGACGCGGAAAAGTCTACACGAAATTGATCCGTCTTATTTTACAAGTTCTCGTGTACCAATGCCGGCGCGCAAATGAAAATCCAAACGCCCGCTCGTAAAATACGAAGTAAGATTTTCTTCTATCTGCGGTCGCGGTCCCAACATCCGATGACTTTACAATAAAAGAAAAGAAAAACGAGCGGAGGAAAAAGGTGCGGGCGCTGCGGCAGGACAATAGCACTATACGACGAAGACGGTAATTTACAGGGACCTTATACCGTCGCGTACACGTTGTACATCGTTTCGGATGGCGAAGGCGAAACTTAGAGTACCCGAAGGGCGCCATAACCTTAGCGAACACACGGCCCGGGACTTATCAAATATTTACGGCGAGGCAAGACGTCGGTCGCATTAAGGACAGTTGGCGGATGACCGCGGCAGGCCGTAAGGTGTACGTGATGACCTCCTTCGGACGTTCGACGAACGAACAACGCCCCGACCGGATCGAGTGAATTATGCACGAGGAAAAATGTAAACTACTTCACCAATTGTGTTATAGAAAGTTGCATTATTTAGCCGGATAGCTAGTACGCGATTTTCAAGAAGTACGCGATTTAATAATTCAAACCATGCTGTATCGTTTTTCCTTTTTTTTTTTTTGGATTTTCAAAGTGATGAAATGGGCGACTGTTTATCATGTGTTACATTTTCGTAAAGTGCAGAAGAACAACGAATCTCAGTACGATATTTTGATCTATGCAATTCGCGAATAATTTATAAGCAATACACCATCTAGTGGCATTCAACATTTTGGACTGAGATAATTCCAAACTTAATCAGGCCGCGGCGTACTTACAGCGTTAGTATTTTGTCGCGACGCCTTTGTCAATACAATGGCATAAATTAGGCACGAAAATGAAAACAAGTCTTAAGATAAACTTCACAATGCAAAGCTTATTTATTCATTATTCATGAAATAAATAGTGAAAACCTTCAACGACATGTGACGGTTGAGTTTGCTGATCACCAAACGCTCTCACTCCACATCGATTCTTGAGTGATATTTATTTTTTATTACAGCTACAGCTTACAGATATTCATTTTTGATTGATATCCCAACTCCACTAAATTGGAAGAAGCAAATTTTGTTTCCAGGTGAATTTCTTGACGTAGCTCGAATGCACGGGATAAGACGTTGCTACGCGAAAGCCCATTGGGAACTGCAGTAGCATAGCTGGAACGTTTGTTCAGTTCATAGCTTTTTGAAAAATCTGGCTTTCGATGGCCTAGTTCTTATATAGTTAACTCTAACGTCTACGCCATGTTCTAATATCAAATGCAATTGAGAGCTTATTGGCTTTGATGTAAGCGCTTCCCTATGGATGATGCAATGGGTCTACTTAGTGAGAGGTGCTTTGCTACGAATAAGCTTCCGTGATCCTCCATAGCGACCAGACATTGATCCCGCTCCACCTATACACATAGCAATGCACTGTTCCCAATCCAAATCATTTTCGATCATAAACTTGTCAAGTATCTCAAATAAGCATTGTCTTCAATATTATCATCTAGGAAGCGTACATAATAAATAAAGTGTACGTCTATGTTGCCAGCCATATAGCCTAATAGCCTTACCAAGTCGGAGATTCTTTGATTAATAGTGTTGTTGGATAAAGGTACCCGTGAAATTAATTTTTTCTCAGATTTTGCCAGCATAATATTAACCGTGTCAAGAACAGCCTTCAGAAAAGTTTCATATTTTTCTGGGTTATTCTATATATTCCGAGGATGTTCCATATCTTTCTAGAAATTTCTACAAGCTACGAGGACGATCTAGTTTAGATGTTCTAGAAAGTTAGCTTCGAAGCCGTTTAGAAATGATCATTCTAGAATATTCCATCAGACTGATATGTTTGCCAGCGTTCGCATGAGCGTCCTTATTTACTTTTTATGGCGCTCCCCGGAATAACGTGGCACTCATTTAGAGAACTCCTATATTAGACAATTCACTGATTATCACTCATGCATGTTTCGACCTACACAGCAAAAAATTTGGAGCGAACATTTTAATCAAATGTAACTTAAGCTAGAGTCAAGCTAACAAGGGAAGGTTCCCAACCCGAAAATTGAGGAAAATTCGAAAGTTTGTGTGTGGGTAGTTCATCCTACGACATGCCCAAAACTATTCTTTTAATTGTGGAAAAACATATTCTTCACTTCATTAGAACGACTTTCGGGTTTTAGCAGTCTTGTCGAGGCTGTGGAATTGAGAGCTTATCGTTCACGATGTGAATCTACGTAGGTGAGTAATAGAAGCCTTTGATGTAGCTCATCTTGCCGATTTTAAGGCATCGAAAAAGTGGATACTTCATTTCAAGAGGACCTATAGGATAATTTCGGGAAAGTTTATAAAGTTTATAAACTACTCCATAGAAATTTCATGAAGAAGTTTAAAGTTATTATCGTGGTTAAGTATTCCTTGAAAAATGTTGAGAAAAAACAATTATCCAGCTTCACCCATGAATGCACCTGCAGAAACGGGTTGCGCTTCACGAAATTAGCAGAGACTGCCTATTCGTCTCATAAGAAAGGGTTCGTGTTGCCTACTGGTTTCCCCGAGAGTCGACAAAAATGCTAATTTCGTGAAGCGCACGGTGTACTCGTTTCTGCAGGTTTACTCATGAGTAAGACATTGGGAGACTTTGGGAGACCCTGAACCTGAAACCACCTCACCGAATGCTTGTTTATTTTCACATTTCAACCAGTCTTCAATATATACCTAATCTTAGTAGTAAGATGTCTTAACTTGTTCAAAGTTAGTTAGTAAGTTAGACGTAAGTTAGAGGCTTGTTGTGTTAAAATCTTTTAAAAGTTGCCCTATAATTATTGATTGTTATCCGTTATTTTATTTATTTATTGTAGTAAAGTTTTATATTATTAGCTAGCCAGGAAGTGCTGAGAAAAATTTATTAGGTAAAATTACCAAGTTACAACTCTGCTCTACAGAAACAATTTTATAAAATTTATATGCGCAGGAGGCCGATACCTATATGTTGTTTATCATACTACTCCACACTGCTTGCTATCATTATTTATCAAGCTCACACCACACCGAGAAAAATGATTGCGTTAATTCAACACAAAAAAAATGTGTTAAAAAATTCGTTCAAATTAACACTTAATTGTATTTGATTCAATGCTACTTTTTGTATTGTGTTTTGTATTAAAGCAACTTAATATTATATTATTTCCACCAAATAAACGCCGTGCAGCAGTTTGACTATCCATAGCTACATAACACGACATATCTTATAGTTTGTATCTACAGAGGTAAGTAGAAAGCAATCTTTTGCGTGCACATCGCCCCGGTTAGCTTCCAAATTTAATCTTAAGACATATTACACATTAGTTAATCGCCTCACGAGAATGGGTTCGTGTTGCTATTGGTTTCCTTGAGTTTGGTTCCTTGGTTTCATGAAGCGCACGGAAAGTGGCGAACTTTTGAACAGTGAGTGGCTCTAAATATAGTGTTCCTTTAGCATAAAACAACGTTGACGTAGCGCTAAATGTGAACATAATTTTAAGTATTGAATCAACACGCCAGTTGCGCGTTGTTTATATATGTATACCACTAAAAATGTGTTGAGCCAACGCTTTTTGCGCTCATCGAACGTAACTTTTTTCTCAGTACGATATATATAACTCTAAATTGTAGAAAAACGCTGTTTGTCTTCATTGTTCTTTTATTCAATTTTCAATTAATAACATAATTAAAAAAAAAAGGATAAGAAATTTAAAGAAATAAAAAATTCCTCCCCGGCGGGGAATCGAACCCCGGTCTCCCGCGTGACAGGCGGGGATACTGACCACTATACTACCGAGGACACATAAATAACATCTCTTAATCTTATATTTAAATTAATTTAAATATTAATTTAAATTAATTTAAATATAACTAAAATTAATATATGGTTGCTCGCAAAAGTCCGCATACATCTTCTTTTTTCAAAAGTAACGGAGAATTACGTAACTATTAAAATATATCGCCGCCAACTGCCTCCACAAATTATGAAAATTTCTAACTACTTGTTGCATCGAAAAAGCAGCGTCAAAAACGAAGCCCTTTTGGCAATTTTGAAAAATCGTGCATGTGTAGTTATAGAAATCATAGGAACGACTAACGTTAAGATTTAAAAATATTCAGTAATTATATTTTAAGATGTAATGTACAAGTTTTAGAGGACAACTAACGCAGCTCACGTATGTTCTCGATGGGGATAAACGGCGATAATCGGCGTCTGTTGAAAATTTCGAATAAAATATTTTATGAAGCGGCGAATTATTTTCTGATTGGGTAAATGAAGACAATGCGGAATCGGGACAAATGAACTCAAATTTCTCGAATCTTTCTTTCTTCAGTTTTCTTTTATCTACATTTTATTTTATAAGATTAAATAGTATTTATTAGTTTAAAATTCTAGTTTCTAAATTTCGTTTTATGCTCGACATTAAATAAAATCATAACTTAAGTTTAAATATTTTAGTGATTAAATGATAGCGTTTAGTGGGTAACTCTTCGTTGTTGTCTTCATTATCTTATGGAAAGCTAATTTTAGTTGAATTTGTTAATAAAAATATTTTTTTCTAGTTGCAGTTTTAGTAAGTATTAATTGTTGTTTTTTAATTTGGGTTCAGATCGGAGGAAAACTTGTCTTCTATACTTCTTCTTCTTTTTTTTTCTTAATACAATGTTTCGTCCATTTTTTCAAGCAATTGTCTTTACAAAGAGCTTTTTGTCACACAATTAGTTACCTAACTTAATCGATTAAAGAATTTTTTCTTTGGGTCTCACCTTGTCATCTTCTTTTTGTTGATATTGTGCTAATGTCAAATAAGTATAATTATCAGAATTACTATTTTGTTGTTCCGTCTCCACTGTAGCATCTTGTACACTACCGTTCAGAGAAGTTCGGTCGGTTGGTAAAAAACATGAAAAGGTTACAGAAACAAACGAAACTAAAAACAAAATGCAATTTGATTGTATCTACAGGTAAAAAAGACAAAAATAAATAAATAAAAAGTTATTCTGGCCTAATATAACATACTGAACATTATATTTTTTTTCATCGAAAAAACCTCCTTTGCTGTTAATCACCGCTCGACCTATTCTAGACATTCTTTCGATAAGTTTTGTTAAAACGGATTGTGGAATATTCATCCATTCATATTGCAGAATATTATGTAAATGTTCTTGTGAAGTTGGGCGTATTTTTCGGATCCTCCTGTCCAGTTCATCCCATAACAACTCTATCGGGTTCAAATCTGGGCTTTGTGGGGGCCATGTCATTACTTTCAGGGTGTGCTGTTCTTCTTGCTCCTTTAGATAGTTCTTACACACTAACGCAGTGTGTTTTGGGTCGTTGTCATGCATAAATGTAAAGTTACGGCCTATTATACGCAATCCTGATGGCACTGCATGATTCTGGAGTATTGCAAAATAATTTTCCTTCCTCATTACACCCTGCACTCTGCGTAAATCTCCCGTCCCAGCAAAGGAGAAACATCCCCGCACTAACACAGAACTACGCCCTTGCTTGACTGTTGACACAATGCAGTTCGGGATCACTTTTCAGTTTTAGATCTTCGGACATAAACTCCTCGATTTTGCCCAAAAACCTCAAACTTTGATTCGTCACTCCAAAGCACGTGTTTCCAATCATCTAACGACCAATCTAGATGAGAACGGCCCCACTGTAGCCGTTTTGCTCTGTTGCCCCGACGTAATAAGAGTTTTCGAATGGCAATGCGTCCATGAAGGTCCGCTTGTTGAAGTCGACGTTTTACCGTACTCGCCGAATCTTGTTCTTCACGGCCGCGATTGACTTCGGCTGCTATTTGTGGCGCTGTTAATTTTCTATTGCGTCTGCTTAATAATACAATTCTCAAATCTTCAGCTTTTGCTGTTTTCCTAGATGCTCCGGGACGAACACGATTTTTTATAGTTCCAATTGTCCGATATCGCTTTATGATGTCATTTACTGTTGAACTTCTCATATTTATTTTTTTAGCACTTTGTCGCCCCGCATATCCTTCTTCAAACAGCGTAATAATGCGTGAACGTTTTTCTACACTGGTAGGCTTGCCACGTGCCATTTTGAAGTAAATTTCCTTAAAACTTTCGCGCGAAAACGACAAATGCACACCAACACACGTTCAACAGTAAAATGAAGCAAGTTTATATCTTTACGCCTGCGATAAATAAACAAGAATGATATTGCGGTTGTCGCAATATTTCTACTTTACATAATAATTTATGGCTTTAATCCCTTAGAAAAGAGTGTATGCTTAATATTTTTCTAATTTTATGTATTAATAATTGTATACAGTGTGATATAATAGATTTTTATTGTATGACCGAACTTCACTGAACGGCAGTGTATATAAAGGCTTTCATCAGCCCAAACAGCTCCATAGGTGGTGGAAGTCCGCTATTGAATTTTTTTTTTCGGTCTTTAGCTTTGTTACATCTTCTACATAATTAATCGACCATCACTGTACACTTGCATGAATTTCAAATTTATTGTTATCATGCATGCAGTTAATTGTACGTTACATTTGTTAAAGTCGCTTTTCAACTTCGATTCAATCAACTCTGACGAACCCGTGGCGCGATAAACTGTGTATATACATACATAGCTGCAAGTTTAATCAGTTGACATTGTTCGTGGTACAGTCGCATTTACATACGAAAACTTGATATAACAAACCCACATCTGTATGGATGTACGCGTTTGAATACGGAGATGTGTGATACATATATAGGGTAGGTATGTACGTCCTCTCCTAAAAGTACAATTCGTCTTACGTTCGGGTGTAAAATTTCAAATATATACACGCACGATCAATGTTTGTATACGTGATGCTTGTATACGAGTGGGCATTGTCTCACGTGTACGTGTCCCATACTACACTAGCTGTATTGAACTCGTCAAAAACTCGGAAAACGTATTCGAAATGTATCAAGGGCTTTTGTCTGAAATTTTAGGGCTTTCGGAGGGGTGCGACAGCGCCATCGAAGATAAGGGACAACATCGCATATCGCACCAGTTTATTCACATAATACATCTCGAATACGAGGCGGTGTATCAGTCGGAGCAGTCGTTTTAGCGTTGGATATAGGGTTACGTTTTGCCGTAGAAACCTTCCATCATATATAAACGTGTACGTTGGTCGAACGAAACGGGTCAAAACGAATATCAATTTTCGGCGACGAAATGAAACTCCACTCGTAATAAACGTTTTTTTTTAGGTCAATCGGACTTTTTCCGGTTCTTGACGCGGGATAAATTGCCCGTGACGATATATGTATTCGGTCTTTTCGTTTCGGCTTTGTTTTCGTAAAACTTATCAATACATTTTCGATGTTGCGCTAATGAGAAATAGATTGCTCGTTTTACGTTTGTCGTTTAGTTTAGAGCTAATATTAATTAATATTTAACCGACTTTTCTGGTAAATAAAGTTCCTATTAACAATAAAAGAATTGCAAACAACACAAAAGTATCGGTAACCGGTTGAGGCCGTCCCGGATTAATTAATTAATTATTACTATTGTTAAGGACTTAACATTTTATTTTTTGTTTTATTTTATTTTATAAATGTTTTATTTATTTGAAAGTAATTTGAAAATTTACAGATGAAGCTTTCCGAAGATAAATAATTTAATTTTTATTAACTTTATTGCTTTAAATAGAACATATGGTATATTTTCTTAAATTTCTAATAACCTACATACTTCCGAACATACGTTTATATTTTGCTTAGAATTATATCGGGTGATTTTGCAGTGAATTTGGTAAACGAAAATCGTAAATAAATTAGTTTTTACTGAACGTGGGGGGTGTTAAGAACTTAACATTTTATTTTTTGTTTTATTTTATTTATAAATGCAACCATTTTTATCTTTGTATTTCACTTTCCTTCCACTTTCGCAATGTTTACGTTATTATTATTTTTTATATATGTATATTTACTTGTCCTGTAAATGGATCTGTTGAACAATAAAGATTATTATTATTATTTATTCGGTCCTTCTTTGTCTCTACACAATTGCGTACGTTTAGTTCTATTTGCATTTAAAGGACACATATCCTTCACTCTTATTAACACCAACTATATTGCTACTTCGGCGTCACCTATTGATTTATAACTTTGTAGGTGCTTTTCCGCGGGTACTTCTTTTCGTCTTGCGCATCTTCCCTTGAAGTTATCTTAATTAATAAAATTCTTATCTTGATCCATCACCAATTTATATCACTCTATTCTAAAAATCGACCTTTTTACCTTTACTTGCGCAGATAATATTAAAATCTTCTCAGAAATATCTTCAGATTATGACGCAAATAAAATTCTTGATATGCTGGTGGAATGGTGTGAACGTTTTGAGCTCAAACTGGATGTTGAAAAAATGATGTATATTTACCTATTCTTGTTCTTGTTCACCTTTATCACATCAGCGGTACTTATTTTTTACGTAACCTGGAATTTAAAGATTTGAGTGTTCTTTTTGATACCGCTTTCACATTTAAATGGCATTTGAACAATATCTGTTCCGAAGCTATGAGATCTCCGTGTTTCATTATGCGTATCTCTAAATACTTCAAGGATCATTCCTTGTTAAAGTCGTTATATTCTGCTTTCGTATTGAGTAAGTTAGGATAAGCAGCCCGAGACCTTCTGAGTTCACTGCAAGTTTCTCAAATCCCTTTCATTTAAGATTCATGGGAATTACCATTATTTAATTTATATTATTATTATTTATAGAGTTTTCAGGAATAGAAACAAATGCACATTGGACCCAATCCTATAATTCCAATGTTTCCTTGTTGACATTTAATAAAGAAAACATGAATAAACGGCATATCATGAAATTCGTTGTTTTATAGTCTCAAAAAAAATTACGTACTTGCAACAAAAGAATTTACAGTTTGTCATTGTAGACATTTGCACACATTCGCTTTGGCGTTATAGCGTAAGGCTATGTAAAAGCAGTTCCATGTTTAGGTACATGATGGCGGATCGGAATATATATATATATATACAGTCAAGGTACATCCGAGTTTATAACGTAGATAAAGGGGATGGTTTGGGGTTAAAAATGAGTCCGATTAAAGTCCCAGGGGAGAACTTATACTCCCCGAAGGGCATATATCTTCCTTCTTGTGCCTTCGGGCGCCCAAAAAAAGCCACTTCTCAAAACCGATACTCTCTCTCACCATATCCGTCGTGCCTTACGTGTTTTCAATATATCCTGGATATATATATAGCTTTTGTATTGTGCGTTGTAGTCAAATAACAACGTATAGAGTGTAAAATTAGAAGTACAGAGAATAACAGATTTTTTGAACCCAATTTGTCAAGAATAATGGAAAATACGTGTTACATGGGAACGAGGAATGAAGCAGACCTTCCGGGTAAAGTGAAATTTCAATTAATCTTGAAATTGGTGGCGCCATTTATGTAAAAATAAACTAACCATGATTCGCTTTAGGTAGAAACCTTTTTGTAACATTGCTTTGGGCTTTGCTGTGTTTGTATTTTTGTAAATGGTCTTGGTAATACAACACCACCCCCAAATCTACCTTGCCCATTGCAATATAAAATGAAGAGTTAGAATTTGCTGTATTTTTAAATATGATAATAATAGTGTTTTTTTTTATAGCAGATGCTAAAGAGTGCTTTGCTCTACTTAAAATAGACATCAAGGGTAGATAAAACAGTACTTTAACAGCAATGGTAGATAAGATATCCGATCAGTTAACTACAATTTATCTTCTCCTTGCTATATATGTTCGTAACCATTCTTAGATGGAGCCTTTAAGTCCATAGTTACACAGTTTTTGAAATAAAATGTCATGGTCAACATCTCTTACCCTTGTCAAACCTTTCATAAATTTTTGTTAAAAGATCCGAGATAGATTTACAAAGTTTGTGATTATTTAAAAGCGTAGTTCCACCCTTTTCGTAGATTGAAACTAAACGACCGGTTTATCAATGCGTTATGTTTGCAGAGACACTTTTGTTGCCATAAATCTAATTTTGCAAGTATCAAAGAGTCTCAGCGGAAAAAAATGCCCAAAAAATGGCATGCAGGAAAAGATAAACCAAAAGAAGCAAAATACTGTAATGTCTTGTGAAAAATGTGAAAAAGTCCTATTATTTTGTAAAAATTTAACAAAACGTTAGCAAGATGGTAAACAATCCAATGACGCACTTCTTAGACCAAACGATAACTGGAGCATTTGGTACATTAGAAATTAATATACGATCCATTTAGTTAAGGCATCCCTCTGGTAGAACTTGTTTAAACTTTGCTGGGACCTACGCCACCCTCCGCATTGCTGAGAAATCAACTCTTAAAGATACTTCTTTATTTGCACCTGAACACCCTGAAATCGACTGGCTTGTTCAAGTGGCAAGATTATCGTTGTTTACGCCAGTTATAGGGTTGTTGTGGCATGGAACCTAAACGCTTGTAACTGTTACTACTGTTAACTAAAAGAAACTGCTCGTTGTCCTAGAAGACCTACAAAAATTAGGAAAATTTTGTCAAAGCCTAATCCTAATAAATCAATAATTCTGTCGCCAGAGCAAACGGTTAATCTTTTTATTGGATACCAACGATTTGGCGAAACAACAACGTACGAGTAATAAATTAACTTCTTTAATGTTTAATGCAGATAATTTTTCCAGCTTACGAGAAGGTACTTCAAAATAATTTAAAGTGCGGAATAAAAGAATTAGAAATGACAGATGTTACTGCAGGAAGATTGACATTTATCATGCAACTATGTTCTTTAGCTGTGGAATTGGTGGCAGTTCTGGATAAACAAACTATAAACAAAAATTTTATGCAAGCTTAGATAAAAAGAATAGAATTAGTTTATTTGTAACAAAATAAAAATCCTAAAAAACATTCACTTGCTTTTTATGCTAGCTACTATAACTACTATAAAATTCAATATTCTGCAGTTGAGTGTCTTTTTAACTTTTTATTTCTATGCAAAGAAATCCTCTGAATTAATTAATGGGATTTGTTGAAAAAAATCAAGATGATGACTTTTTTCAATTTCCTTCAGGGTAACAATTGATAAGCAACCGATTCAGTATAGCGCAGCGCCTCCCTTACACGGCGAGATAACAGATTATAAATTTAGAACAGATCACGAACTGTACGTGACGTTATCGTCATCCAGCATAAACTACTACTCGGCTGATGTTTCTCGCGCGTCAATACCGCCGGTAATGGGTAAACTTTTTCGTTGGCTGAAAGCTATATAGGTAAGAGAGTTCATATCCGTACAGAACGCGCTGAAAAATCTAACCAGAAAATCTCGCTTTATTCAATTTAGGAAACCCATTTCGCGGAATTGTTACATGGTAGACACACGATAAAATTGCCCGTGTTCATTTTGGCACATTATATTGTCGTTTATGTCGGTGCCGTGACAAGGTGGGTTTGTTTGACTACAGCGGGACCCCGACGTAACGATATTGCGGAGCCTCATAAAATTAGATTAGATTAGTAGCGAGCGCGCGGGTCGCCGCGTTCCATCTCTCTCTCGCCTCCGTTCGCAGCCGCGACGTACCGTCATTGTCGACCGGCTCTGCTGTCGTTTCTTTTACGGGTGCGCAACGGTACCTACAACGTAGCGGAGGCATAACACGTGTTATCCTCTCTCAGGGCTAAGACGCCCGGATGTATTTGCAGTACAGAACATCAATCTAACCATCCTTCACGTTGTTACGTAAGCGTGTAGGTATTTTCTACGGCACGGTATTATTGAATTTCGCTAGAGATGCTCTGCAGTGTACGTTGAATAAATTGACTTCAATGAGATGAAATTGTTTTTAGCATTTGTCATTTTAGTGCGTTAAAATTTCAAGGTTTAGCATTGAAAGCTGACGAAGATTTGTCATCGGTCAATTGTATTTATAGCATATTAATATAGGACTAAATTTATTCGGGAGTGATGGCCGTAGGCTTTACGATCAGGTGACTTCGACTTCCCTCTTTATTTTCTCCTTTTTCTATCCACAGATTGAACACATAGCGTCATATACTTATCTTTGTCCACTTACTTTTTACAAGGCTTTTTGCTCTAATAAAATGATTATTATTGATGTATTTTTTCAAGAACTTATATGGGGCTCAAAGAACAATTGTGTATTAAGGACAGGTCTGCTGAAAGGTCACTAAATTTTATAGCTCATTCAATGCGTTTTGGTTGAATAATTTATTTTTCTCGGTGTACACTGCCGTTCAGTGAAGTTCGGTCATAAAATAAAAATCTATTATATCACACTGTATACAATTATTAATACATAAAATTAGAAAAATATTAAGCATGCACTCTTTTCTAAGGGATTAAAGCCATAAATTATTATGTAAAGTAGAAATATTGCGACAACCACAATAAAGTCCCGTTTAATATCATTCCAAGAATTTCTCGGAAGTGCCGATCTTTTGAAACGGGTCGTTTGGGGATTATTAACGAACAATACATTTAGGAAATATACTGCAGTATCATTCTTGTTTATTTATCACAGGCGAAAAGATATAAATTTGCTTCATTTTACTGTTAAACGTGTGTTGGTGTGCATCTGTCGTTTTTGCGCGAAAGTTTTAAGAAAATTGACTTCAAAATGGCACGTGCCAAGCCTACCAGTGTAGAAAAACGTTCACGGATTATTACGCTGTTTGAAGACGGATATTCGGGGCGACAAATTGCCGAAAAAATAAATATGAGAAGTTCAACAGTAAATGACATCATAAAGCGATATCGGACAACTGGAACTATAGAAAATCGTGTTCGTCCTGGAGCATCTAGGAAAACAACAAAAGCTGAAGATTTGAGAATTGTATTATTAAGCAAACGCAATAGAAAATTAACAGCGCCACAAATAGCAGCCGAAGTCAATCGCGGCCGTGAACAACAAGCGGACCTTCATGGACGCATTGCCATTCGAAAACCCTGATTACGTCGGGGCAACAGAGCAAAACGGCTACAGTGGGCCCGTTCTCATCTAGATTGGTCGTTAGATGATTGGAAACACGTGCTTTGGAGTGACGAGTCAAAGTTTGAGGTTTTTGGGCAAAATCGACGAGTTTATATCCGAAGATCTAAAACCGAAAAGTGATCCCGAACTGCATTGTGCCAACAGTGAAGCAAGGGCGTAGTTCTGTGTTAGTGTGGGGATGTTTCTCCTTTGCCGGGACGGGAGATTTATGCAGAGTGCAGGGTGTAACGAGGAAGGAAAATTATTTTGCAATGCTCCAGAATCATGCAGTGCCATCAGGCTTGCGTATAATAGGCCGTAACTTTACATTCATGCATGACAACGACCCAAAACACACTGCGTTAGTGTGTAAGAACTATCTAAAGGTGCAAGAAGAACAGCACACCCTGAAAGTAATGACATGGCCCCCACAAAGCCCAGATTTGAACCCGATAGAGTTGTTGTGGGATGAACCGGACATGAGGATCCGAAAAATATGCCCAACTTCACAAGAACATTTACGGAATATTCTGCAATATGAATGGATTAATATTCCACGATCCGTTTTAACAAAACTTATCGAAAGAATGCCTAGAATAGTTCGAGCAGTGATTGACAGCAAAGGAGGTTTTTTCGATGAAAAAAAAAAAATAATGTTCAGTATGTTATATTAGGCCAGAATAACTTTTTATTTATTTATTTTTGTCTTTTTTACCTGTACATACAATAAAATTGCATTTTGTTTTTAGTTTCGTTCGTTTCTGTAACCTTTTCATGTTTTTTACCAACCGACCGAATTTCTCTGAGCGGCATTGTACATATCTTTACAGTATATTGCATGCTCCTTTATTAGAAAACCTTCCAAAATGGCGTTAGCTTAATTTTTATATTAATCACATCCCAAAAAAAGCGAAAGCAATTAAATTACACTAATTGTTGTTTTGTTTGGGAGAAGGGCGTTTCTGTAAATAAACCGCATTAATTCCTGACGCTATTTTAACGACGGCATGTACGCTTAAAAGATCATTAAACGATTTCGCGAAATCTGGAAAAACCCATCCGCCCATGTCGTATACGGTACCGTACACGTGCAATATGACGTAGTGATAAGGTCCGAAATTTATTTAACATTCAAATGCTCGCGCCGAGGATAAATAATAAAACACATTTTGATGTTGATGTTTACACGCTGTTCGTTATTTTGAAAGGCAATTATTTTCAGCGCGTATGTTCGTTTCACGTCCATGTTTGCGTACGCGAACCCGTGGACAGATAACGTCCGCTATTATGTGGACCATAGATTATCCGGAGTTCGTGGGTCGGATCCGTGAAGTGCGGCGGAAACTGAAAAACGCGGTGCGACAGGCGAACAGCAGGTGGGGTGCCGGCTAAAACTCAACGACAACTGGAACATCTACGTACCTATTCGAAAATTATGTAAAGTTCGAGATTGTTCGAGTGCGAGCTTTTACGTTTTGTTCAGTTGCATATTTTCCTTTTTCCAATACGTGAAAATTACAGGAAATTTCAACCACCTAATTATTACTTTATTGTATTTGATATTAAAGCAAAAGAAACGGATGGCATTTGGATTATTGATGAGTTTGGAAAATTTTCTACTTTATCATCTGTTTTATCGTAATAGCGTATCGTCTATGTGATTTTTTATTTTTCTTAATTTTATTGTTTTTGGGGCATTAACGGGGAAAAATCCCCAAAAGAGCATCGTTAACAGGTAAGGCGGTTACAACAAATAGAAACTGCAATACTAATTGTGGTCAGAATTGCACAGCTGACGATAAATAGATACTTTGAAATCAGGGTAAGGACTCGAAAATATGGCCCTCTAAAAAGGACGGTTATTATCCATTTATGCCTTGCAGCCTTGTAGCTTCTAAATGACAAAACACCTGTTCATTACAGAAATCTGTTCTGTTCACATGCTTCTCTGAGGGTAGCCTTGTTTCAAAGGCGCTCTAAATTAGTGACGAAAATGATTAACTATCAACGCAAAGCCACAGCAAAGCCGTCTTTTCAAAAGGATATTGTTTGTTTTATTGTCGTTTATCTTTATATCCTTTTATTATTATTGAAAAATGTCCGTCGTGTTAATTATGTTCAAAGGGCCAGAGCTATGAAGGGAGGTGATGTAAGGGATTTTCCAGACATCCTCAAAACTGGAGGTTTTTAAGAAAATATTAAATATTATATGCAGTGGTTTGAGGAATGCCATCTGGTCCAGCTGCTTTTTTTATTTTACCAAGAAGAATGCAATTTTAGACACTCGGAAACCTTCTAGGTAATCCGAAAGATAAACCAGATACTAAACAAAAGTTGGGGATTTATAAAAATGCATGCAGTAACTGTGATAAAGCCTATATTGAACAAACGAGGGGAGTTATAGGCGCCAAGTTCAAGGAAGACATGGGGCATAGCCGCTATGGGAGAATGGAATCGTCAAGTATAGCACATCACATAAACGAAACCGGGTATATTAAATTAACCTCAAATTAACGAAGAATGTTATTTGAACTTTTTGTTAAAGAAGCTTCTGGCAGCTACTCCGCGTTGATGGGATAGAACGAACATATGTTTGTTTTTCTCCCATAGGCCAGCACTTCTACTTTTAGTTCTGAGTATTTTGCATGTTTGAATTTTAGACTAAATCGGAGGTGAAAGTAGGCATTTATAAATATCTTTTACGGTTGACAATGGGAATTTACAAATTCTGGAAACGACAAATTAAAGATTTTGTGTGATGCGGAGTGTGCCGGCACTTTAGTGTTTGCGTTAAATATGCTAGCAAAGAAGTATAAAGAATAGCGTGAATTAAGCGGTTTGATGTTATTAAGCTTTTCATCATTTCTATTAACAGTGGCGATTCCAATGAAAGAGCGTGGAGTGGTTCCATCAACAATAATACTTAATGATGATTACTAAGAATTAGATTACATTAATTATCTTCGGTTAATATTTAGGAAGCAGCTTTAAAATGTCTGGGTATTAAGCTAACTCCAGGATAGATCTTCCGCAAATTGCTTCATCGCGAGGTTCGCCTGCTTCAACGGCTTCTCCACTTCTTTCACGGTCGAAAATCGCTCATGATAAATGCATGGAGAATACGTTGAAATGCAGACAGCGTGCCGGCATCAAAACCACGTCCGAACTCGCCCGCAAACTTAAGCATATCCGTAGGTGTTTCCCCCAACCTCCTCGCGGTTTCCTGTACAACGTGCTTACCCTTGTTTCGCATTCGAAGAATGTTGTCTTTCTCTTATACGCAAGGTTCTCACCCTACCGTCTAAAAACACCGAACAAGGGAGTGTATTATTGATAAAAATGAGCGTCGCAAATTGTTTTATACGAGTGCTCGGCGACAGTAGCGCCTCTTGCGGCGACCCGACCGCTATACACCCACCGTCTTATCATAAATAATGCAGGCAATGCTACCGGTCCGGGGTTAGCCAACGGCTGCGCTCCGACACGTTGCCTCGGACGTCGATCTCAAATTGATATACTCCGGCTAGGCGGGAAATATGGCCATACTATTATAATTTAGAGCCCCCACGGGGTGAGAACTCGATGTTTCGCTTCGAAATCGGCGAACACGACGCCGTGTGCCGATCCTCGGTTACCTCTATAGTGCGGCTCTAAAGTATCACCGCAAATCACTCAGACATTCTTATTTTAAATGAGACACTCCGTAAATTATTGTTTTTCGAACGCCAAATCTAAATTCTTATTATCCACGATTTAATCGAACAGCTCCTGGAATAGGATGGTGAATCTGCTAGCTTATGTCGTATAACATCAGAAATGCAACTGAACTCTTGATAATGCTGAAAGTTCACAGAAAATAGGAATCGACTTACCTTTTTCGAAAAAAATTAGTAGGAAAAGGGGGATAATTTAGGACTTCATTGTACGAGGCCGCTCTCGTTCATAATCAACAATAAACGTATAACGGGAAGATTATTTCATATTTTATTAAGGCAAAGTCGTGCACGTGCGTGCTGTTACGCTTTACTACGCGTAACGCTACCTTCATCCATCGGATGCTGAACGTTGCGTTGTAAAAGGAATGAAAGAAACGGCGATAATATATATGTATTTACGACAATGGCGATAGAATATAGTGGATACGCGCAATAAAAGTTATATTTAAAGACACCGAATAGTGGGGACGGATCGCGTATTTTATGAAAGCCATATACAAATATCGATTGGGTACAAAGTAGCTAATAATACAGGAATGGCCTGGGAAAAACAATATCAATGTTTCATTCAAATAATTGATGCAGGTTAGGTAGTTTCAGATATAAAAGTTGGCAGTTCTGAATAGAAAATAGGTCCACGAAATAAGCTGCGTTACTTCGATTAAACAGTTCTATTAAACTCAAATTCAAATACAAATACTGGCGCAAGTCATAAATAACACCCTCCATAAGAACGAATGCTACAGAAAGGTGTTCGGAGAATATTGATTTAACTTCTGATGAAAATCAAAGTGAAGTGATAGAAGATACCACGTCAGCTTCTTACAATAATGTAACTTGAAAAATAAATATATTTCAAACTGATTCGAAACCGTTTAGCCTGGCTAACCGTGTATAGTGACCCAATTGCAGTAAGGATGGGGTGGTCTAGGGGATGGTTTCTGGATCATACCCGTAACCTCAATTTTCGTTAGTTGTGACGATCCTACAAAGGAAATCAGATTTCCAGGTTCGAGGTTGTTTTTTTTTTTAATTCACTACAGAAAATCACGCGACGTTGTTTCTCTTCGTCACTTAGTAGTGGCGGCATGAAACTGGAACATAAAAACCACGTTACTCCGCGATGGGTCCCGAGCCATCAAGGGATCGAAGGCAACGAAAAGGCAAACAAGCTGGCTAGGGAAGCAGCCAACATGCCCTTCATTGGTCCTAGCCCCTAAGAGGGACGAAAATCCTAGAGTAATATTAAGGTTTATTAAGAGCCTCCAACTTCTCTAACATATAGAAAGGCATTTTGTTACAATAGATCTATGAGGGTCGCAGTGACCAAAGGCTAATGCTAATGCTAACCCTAGACGTTTGCCACACAATTGACCTAATTTAAATTAATCCAATACAAATTGATCCAAAATAAATTAATTCAGAAAAATTGACCAAGTCTAAATTGATCCAGAATAAAATTGACCAAGTACGCGTTGCCTAAAAGAACAGAACAAAAGAAAATAAGAACGTAATAATTTAGGAGCTACCTAAGATGGAAGAAGGCAAATGAAGCGTGGGCACAACTGTATTTGATAAAACGAATGCTTGGCGGTAAGATCCACAAAAATCTACTAAAAATGCTACGACCACGGCCAACAAGCCCCGAAGACACAGAATATTCTATGGACACCGGCTGTGAAAGGCGTGAAAGCAAAGAAAAGGCATACATTTTTTATACTTCTGGTTATGTTACAATAGGCCGAACGCTCCTTACTCCGAACTTATTCCAAGACAATCTGGGAAAGACATCTACATATTTGAGCCAGAGGCAACACCGACTGGAAGGAGTTAATTGCCTTCGTTTCGAAATCAGTGAGATTTTTGTTTTTGCATATTTTACATCCATCATGCTTCTTTGTGTATGATAGAAAGAGAGAGATACACTAATAGGCATATTCTCTGAAGAAGAAAGAAGGGCAATACTCCTTGTTAGTTTATTGTAAGATGCGAAACCCATTTTTATATGATTTTGCCTAAACGAAATTCCTTTTCCAACCTTATGTAATTATTATTTTGTCGATTTTCAATGAGACATCTTCATTGAAGATCTATATGGGACTTCGTATTCCAAAAGTTCTATTTCGCAGAAGAGGAAGTTTAGTATTTGGAGCAAAAAAAAAATTAACAATTTTAACGACTAAGAAATAGAGAATTTTTCAATGAAACATGCATTTTAGCGACGAATCACCTCTCATAAACATTTAGAATTAGCGTAATTTATTTCGGTACCCTCTTTGGCGCAGACAGTAGGATACCCATTAAGTTTCGGTTATATCGTCAGGGCCGTATAGATACTAATGTGCGTCCGGAAAATTATGTTATTTCGTTCGGGCGCAGTAATACTTTAGTGCCGGCGCGCAATACTTTTAGGTTCAATAATAAAAATACGTACTAGAGCTTGGCCATAAAATAACCTATAACTTGACAGCAACATCAATATATCTCGGGATAAAACGTTCGACATGTTTGTTATAGTACAGCAAACGTTATAAAGTATAAAACCGAACCCGAAATTGATGTTGACGAAATTATTTTTTCCTTAGGGTGTCGTGGGACATCGAACCCGGCTTAGGTATGTATCCTGGCTTCAACGTAATAAGAGGGCGTTTCTATTATCCGCAGTGTTTCTTGTTTTTCTTTTCTGGCGGTGTTTCTCGCGAATAAAAGCCACTGCATTTAGGTGTTAAGTTAATTATTTCTTAATTTGATAGGGTGAAGAAATTATGGCAAGAGATCGTTTATAAATACAGCACAAGCTCAATAATCCGGGACTATGTGGGTTTGGCAAGTGCCGGATTATCGAGTTTGTGTTGTATCGTGTAATTACGACGCGGTCTCAACCCGGAATCTTAAATTCGTTAAAAGAAAGCAACAACTGCGGAAGTCTACAATAATAGTAATTAATATTAATGCTTTTAATTGTAGATGAGATACCTTCTGATGAGCAAACCCACGTATTAGTACTTCCTCTAGGGTTAGTATCTTAGAATTATCGTCCTTTAGGCTTGCGCATACTTCTTTTTCATTAATTTTGTTATCGGGGGTTAAATATTAAAGCAGCGGCTACTGAACTTCGCCCCGTGATTGCTAACAAATTAATTTTTTTGTTTTTGTTTTGTTTTACAGCTCTTTTCTTATGTTTTTTTTTTTTAATGTTAAGCAATAAAGTTGATTACTATTATTAAAAAAGGCATCAATGATTCAACGGAGTTTTTAAGGCATGCATGCCTTGTTGCCAGCTCCAACATTTTTGGAATCGCACTGTTTTAGCTGTTATATGTGATATTGTGAATAATAACTTCTGTTCTGTTTCTCTTCTGATAATAAACATAGCCTACTCTCTATTTAAATGTAAGATAAACGAAAGATTAAAGAAATTGACGTAAAAATAAATTGATAAACACTTGTTGAGTTGTTATTCTATACGACATTCCTTACAATCTTGTGGCCCCCGATAGAACCCTCTTCGTGGATTTATGGTCGATAAAAGTAGAAAATCTCAACTCATCTATCGGCAATAATCTCTATTCGATGTGAAAAAGATCATATTGTGGCGCTATCGATTTTTTTTCTTCCATTTTTCAATTCAAACCGGAATCAGCGTAACGGCTTCCGCGCCGAACGGAGTCGAAGTTAAGATAAATAGAAATTCGAGAAGTAATATCATTTGTTTTTACAGCAAACACGACAAGCCGGCAAAGGAAACAAAAAAGAACAGCATAAAGAAAAAATCTCACCCGGGGATCCGGGAACGTATTTTAGGGGTTAGTCCTGTACGAGGGCGAGCGAAGTGAAATTGTTTCTCCCGGGTGGATTGGCCGGAGATGCCCGTAATGCTAAGATATGGCCAATGGCAGGTAGTTTTATAACCCGTACCGATGTTGCATATATAACGAAACTCTCAATATTTTAGTACTATCTTCTAAATGCCCTCACAACCTTCAACTTTGCGTGGGTAAAGTGGATGAACAGTCGGAACATATTTCTAGTTGTTCGCCGTGTAGATGCGCGCATCATTTCTATAAGTACATGGCGGTGGTGGTGGTTATTTCGCGGATGTGTATGCAGATATACGTAGGTTTAAAGGTTATTTGCTATTTCGAAAAAGGTTGTAACTTATAATATTTATATGTTATGCGAAAATTTATGCATGAGGAGCGATTATTTTTTATGAACGTCTTCTTTTTTTTGTGAACAACTTTCTTATACAGGGTGAGTTATTGGCGACTAAGTTTTCTTAAAAGGTAGGAATTAGAGAAATAATGACAAACTGGTGTGTTGGACATCCACTTTTGGATGCAGTTTCCAATCTTACGTTAAAAATCGTCCAATACTTACAAGGGACGATCCTGAATCAGGAAATTCGAAACATTTTGTTCTCTCTTCGAGAGAAATGTTTTTACGCCCTGACGGAGGCTTTATTCAGAGCTGTAAATTGCCACAAAATCGAAGGAATTAAATTTAGGCCGGTACAGTTTTATGATTGATGTAGTCCATTTTCATTATTTACGTTATTACCAAGTTTATGATCTACACTGCCGTGCAGAGAAGGTCGGTCGGTTATTAAAAAACATGAAAAGGTTACAGAAACAAACGAAACTAAAAACAAAATGCAATTTTATTGTATGTACAGGTAAAAAAGACAAAAATAAATAAATAAAAAGTTATTCTGGCCTAATATAACATATTGCACATTATTTTTTTTTTTCGTCGAAAAAACCTCCTTTGCTGTTAATCACCGCTCGAACTATTCTAGGCATTCTTTCGATAAGTTTTGTTAAAACGGATTGTGGAATATTAATCCATTCATGTTGCAGAATATTCCGTAAATGTTCTTGTGAAGTTGGGCATATTTTTCGGATCCTCCTGTCCAATTCATCCCACAACAACTCTATAGGGTTCAAATCTGGGGTTTGTGGGGGCCATGTCATTACTTTCAGGGTGTGCTGTTCTTCTTGCTCCTTTAGACAGTTCTTACACACTAACGCAGTGTGTTTTGGATCGTTGTCATGCATGAATGTAAAGTTACGGCCTATTACACGCAAGCCCGATGGCACTGCATGATTCTGGAGTATTGCAAAATAATTTTCCTTCCTCATAACACCCTGCTCTCTGCATAAATCTCCCGTCCCAGCAAAGGAGAAACATCCCCACACTAACACGGAACTACGCCCTTGCTTCACTGTAGGCACACTGTAGTTCGGGATCACTTTTCGGTTTTAGATCTTCGGACATAAACTCGTCGATTTTGCCCAAAAACCTCAAACTTTGACTCGTCACTCCAAAGCACGTGTTTCCAATCATCTAACGGCCAATCTAGATGAGAACGGGCCCACTGTAGCCGTTTTGCTCTGTTTCCCCGACGTAATAAGGGTTTTCGAATGCGAATGCGTCCATGAAGGTCCGCTTGTTGAAGTCGACGTTTTACCGTACTCGCCGAAACTTGTTCTTCACGGCCGCGATTGACTTCGGCTGCTATTTGTGGCGCTGTTAATTTTCTATTGCGTTTGCTTAATAATACAATTCCTCAAATCTTCAGCTTTTGTTGCTTTCCTAGATGCTCCGGGACGAACACGATTTTCTATAGTTCCAGTTGTCCGATATCGCTTTATCATGTCATTTACTGTTGAACTTCTCATATTTATTTTTTCAGCAATCTGTCGCCCCGAATATCCTTCTTCAAACAGCGTAATAATGCGTGAACGTTTTTCTACACTGGTAGGCTTGCCACGTGCCATTTTGAAGTAAATTTTCTTAAAACTTTCGCGCAAAAACGACAGATGCTCACCAACACACGTTCAACAGTAAAATGAAGCAAATTTATATCTTTACGCCTGTGATAAATAAACAAGAGTGATACTGCGGTATATTTCCTAAATGTATTGTTCGTTAATGATCCCCAAACGACCCGTTTCAAAAGATCGGCACTTCCGAGAAATTCTTGGAATGATAATAAAAAGGACTTTATTGTGGTCGTCGCAATATTTCTACTTTACATAATAATTTATGGCTTTAATCCCTTAGAAAAGAGTGTATGCTTAATATTTTTCTAATTTTATGTATTAATAATTGTATACAGTGTGATATAATAGGTTTTTATTGTATGACCGAACTTCACTGAACGCCAGTGTACATTTTTCTCTCCCTTCTTGAACATTGAAATTATCTGAGCTCGTTTCCACAAAAATGAGGTGATACAGGTTGGAGTCAAGCAATTGATTATAGTCAATAATGATTCAGCAGGCTTTATGCACAAAGTAGCTAGGAATTAAGTCGTTACCACCACTACTATTATGAAGAAACGAAGAATAATGAAAGAAATACGTATCCTCGATGAAATTTACCAATATCTTGCGTCTGAGCATAGCTTTGCACAGCGTATATTTTGGCCTAAAATACAGTTGTAAATTCCAACAAGCTACGAGAAATGGACTTTCCTAGATGTGCCAATAATCTCTTGCCATTCAATTCTACCCCGAATTAAAACCGTTCCTATGATCGCGGAACTCGAACCGAATTAAAGCTCATAAAGAGAATATCGACGTCGGTATAAGTTATTACTAAAGTTATACGACATTGCCACTGCGAAAGCTGTATATAATTTAACGTTCCAACAATAATACGGACTTACAATTAGTGCGCGAACGGTTCGATCGACTCCATCGCCTCCGCGATGGAAAATCATCATCGGAACCGGATTGCCGCGGCGTATAGCATATGTTTCTTGCTCGTTCTCTTGTTCTTCGGGGCGATAAACCCTCCGTGTTTAAGACGGAAACAGACGAAGCACTAATTAAATCCCTTGTATTAATTTATCGCAAGCTGGCGTTAATTTTCAAGTCGTAAACATTTTTATTAGGCGATGTAGTGTGAGGATAGCCGAGCACTTTATGAGCTGCGGGAGGCCAATCGCCACGTTTCGCTATACGGTATTGTCCAGAAGACCCGGCCTTGGTTAACGCTTTCAACGCGATATACCGATTTTAATTGGAGGTGTGCGCGCGAAGTTGGATGGGTATTAAGCGAGCGGCGTATAATTTACCCCCGGCTAATACGCGTTAACGGATTATCTGTGAGGTTGGATCGCTTATTGTTGAGGTGGCGAGCTGATCTGGCCGTAGAAAGGCGGTTATAGATCGTAAAAGTGCTGTAGAATATTGTTTATGGACGGCGGATTATGTCTTCTTTTTAGTGGTGGATGGATTTCACCCATTGTACGCTTATATATATACACTACCGCTCATAATTATTTGGGCACCCACGTTTTCTTACATTATTTATACAATATTCTGTTTTTAAAAACCATTCTTCCACAAATGAATACTTATTTGAAAATAGAATTAAAATACGCAAAAATCTATTCGACAAAGCTATTTAAAATAAACTATTACCTGAAATAGGATTATTGTCATAAAACCCCCATTAATATGCAAATATAATAAGAGGGCGTAGGAATTCCCGGAAAGATTTATCCGTTTATTATAGTGTGCGTAATGATTTTATACTAATTTAGTGTAAGCCTTAAGGTAAAATTTCCAAATTAAGATCAGTTGTTTTGTAATATTCGTGGTGGTAAGATCGTGTGCGAAATACAGAGTGACGATTGTTTAAAATGCCAAAAAAAAGGAACTAAGTATTGAAACACGTTCGCTTTTAGTTGCCTACCATAAGAGTGGCAAAACTAATAGACAAATTGTCCGAGAACTAAAAGTACACCCTGCTACTGTCGATTATAACATTAAAAAATATTAGGCAAGTGGCAGTATTTCTGATAAACCACGAAGTGGAAGGCCAAACGTGACAACAGTTGCAGAAAATCGCGAAATTGTAATCACCAGCAAGAGAAATAGGCGAAAAACCGCTCCGGAAATCGCCGAAGAAGTAAATGAACATCGCGAGAATCCGATTAGCGTGGCTACAGTGAAACGTCGCCTACAGCGAGCCGGTCTTCATGGGCGAATTGCTATGAAAAAGCCGTTGCTACGGAAAGTTAACAAACGAAAACGACTCTAATGGGCCCGTGAACATCGAAATTGGACTGTGGAAAGACTGGAGTAAGGTGCTTTGAGTCCAAATTCGAAATTTTCGGATCTCGAAGGCGAACATTTGTCAGACGATCATGCAAGTGAGCACTGTATTGTCCCCACAGTGAAGCATGGGGGTGGATCTGTAATGATTTGGGGCTGCTTTGGCGGCACAACTGTTGGCGATATCGTCAAAATTGAAGGTACATTAAAAAAAGAAGGTTACCGGGACATCTTACAGCAGCATGCGATACCTTCAGGAACATGAATTTTGGGTTAGAATTTTGTCTTTCAACAGGATAATGACCCAAAACACACGTCCAAACTATGCAAGGAATATTTGTAGCGTTTGGAGACAGAAGGAGTTTTAAAGATTATGGAATGGCACCCCAGAGCCCTGACTTGAATCCAATTGAGCTGCTGTGGGAAGAACTTGACCGACACGAACGTCCGTTGGTAGTATGTGGAACGCGCTACAATCAGCTTGGGTGAAAATTACCCCAGACACGCTCGCAAAGCTGATTGCAAGAATGCCGCGCCTTTGCGCTGCAGTAATAAAATCCAAAGGAGGTCACACGAAACAAAAGTTTAAACTTTGTAAACATTTTTCTTTCTTTTTGACGTGTATTGCATAAAACTACGAAATAAATACATTTATGTACAATTCTGTCTTATTTTTCTATGATTTATATCACAAATTTAGGGTGCCGAAATAATTATGAGCGGTAGTGTAGGTCTATTATTTGATTATAGTTAATTAGAGGAATTAAATTTCTTTTGGACAAAGCGAATTGTTTAAAGTATACAGGATATACCGCGTCAATAGACAGCTAGATAGAATATCTAGCAGCTCTGGTGGAATAGTACCAACAATATCAATTTGCAGGATCGCTGCCACTTAACGTAATCAGATCAATGCTCATTTCTGATGCATTTATTTCAATTTTTATATTATCTCGTCTCTGTTTAGGCTGGGCAATATAAACACCTTCGCATGAGATGTTGGCTTGTGGAGTTACCCCAGGCTATCGCTATTGTCAGCTCCCTTTACTGGAACTAGACGACTGTCTTTAAGTGCCTTCTTCGCTTATATACAGTCCCACCACACTGCTAGAATGTTTGGATAATAGTCGGCTGGGTGGGTGGTTCACGTTACTCTAGGATTCGCCTCTGGAACTGCTTTCTCAGTCTCCAAGTCAATAGCGTTAGCAATTCTTTTGACTTTAGTGGAAGACGATTTAGCGGAGCTACCACCGTTTTCGCCACAGGAATTCGCCACATTTTGAGCTAGCTTGAATGTCTTCTTGACCAACAATGATCAGGATGGCTAAGAATTATTGTAAGAGCTCGATTTTGTATATATATTTGTGCGAGCGGCACATGGTTCGTCACAAGATGTAGCAAACAGCATGTTCGAAAGCATCTTCACCAAGAATCTTGTCAAACTTTTCTGTCCGAGCGCAGACCATGTTAGGTTGCAGTTGTACCGCAAGATGCCATTATCTTAGCCGTCCTTCTTCCTTTTGTAGAAGAATTCCAAGAGCCAGTTCAGGTGTGGTACTCAACGCACTAGTGATTGTTAGGTTGGCTATTCTCTGGTGAGTTTAGTTCTCGTTGCGGGCCTTCTTCTACCAAATAATGGCTCCGTACGTAGGTTTTCTTTTCTTTGCGCATTGTGGGACAATTGCCTCTAATCGATACGACCAAGTCAAACAGCATTCGCTCGTAGTTCAATTCTATGTGCTCCACAGCCGCTGTCAGGTCGTTTGTATAACAACATAAGCAAAAAAAGTTATAAAGGCATGAAAATTTGTGAAAACGTGGGTAAAATCTTAGCGAGGTGTGGTAAGTGTGATAGTGAAGGATTATCGGTACTCCAGTGCCGCAGTGATGAAGAAAAAGTAATTTTTGCTCGTGTTGCTAGCTTCTCGAGAAACTGAAGGGAAAAGATATTCGAAATTAGTCCAATTTAATTCACCATAAATACCTACTTTTACGCTTTGGTAATGATAAAAGTGGTGCTTTCATCAAGGATTATTGTGTCTTCTCTTGGTCTAATAAAAGACCGTTGTTGACGTATATGTCGGTGAGGTATACGCAAGAAGATGACCACCATGTAAGAATCCCCTTCCAGCAAATCGATAAATTCAATGAATAAAAATTACACTCGCCGCAAAATTTGTCAATCTAAAGTTTAATTACTTGAGAATCTGGGCGGCGCGCAAGCTGCTGGCGGTCGCAGGTGCGCTAGCTCCTGACATGATAAACTGGCGCCTTTTCGAGGACGTCGTCCTCCCACGGGAACCGCCGGATACGACGGGACCCGCCGGGGAGGACCTCCTTCGAACGCTGCCATCGCGCGCACTGATTCCGGACTCGCGCGCTCCACTTATTGATATTTATTACGTAAATAAATAATAATACTTGCCGCGCGCTATCTCTTTATGCGAATTTATTTGACAAAAAGTGACTCGGCACGATTTCCCAGACATAGTAAATTCAGCCCGGGCCCCCGCTCAACTTTCACCGTCGAACAAACCTTGAAATATGGACGCATCTCGAAACTACAGCCAACTTATAACGACGAGGGACTTTCCCGAATAGACTCAGCCGGAGATATTCGAAGGAGACTATTAATTACTTGCAGTGATTACAAAGTGAGGACCTTAAATTTCGCGTGAACGTAGAGTCAGTTAAATGCAAAAAATTTCACTAAACTTGGTACAATTGTTTCGAAAATTCGTGAATATAATGGAAATTATTTAATCTTAAGGTGATAATGATTATGAAAGAATGAAGGTGACAAAGGTCCAAAGTGTTTTCCTGCTTGTTGCAAATAAAGATGATATTTTATGAATGTGTTCTGAACTCGCTTAATTCTTCAGATGTTATGTGCTTCATTGTTATGGGAGCTTCAGCATATACAATTTCTTTAACACGTCTCCTTAAATGAAAATCAAGATGTTAGGTTCGAAGATCTTGGCTTCCCAAACATCTCTCTCGGGATACGTGTTATTCAGCAAAAGAATAGTGCGGAGGTGCTCCGTAATGCTGCAGCCACATTTCTGAACGGAATTTAGGAGGGTCATTTGCCAATAATCGTGGTAGTTCATTCTGCAGAAATTCCAGGTACAGTAGGCACAATAAATCGTGTCTCCACCCCTGTCACTCATAGATTATCAATACTAGTTTCCTCACGTTAGTGAGCGGGCTTCGGGTGGTTTCGGAATTCGAGGAAACGAAGAGCGCCGACAAATGTAATTATCAATTATCTATCGAGTTCTACGATATACACTCCCAACAAAAATTATTGCACCACCTACAATTATGGTAAACGAAGCTATTTACCGCTATCATGTTCATTGTTATGTTAAACTAGAATGTTAAGAAGCCTTAACATTGATTGATTGGTTGATTGTGGGCGAAACGTCGAGTTTTCGATTAATCATGACACGGTCTAGACCCGAAACACGCTTTTTTTAACTAACTCCGGCCGTGGAAGCCTCTGCTATTATTTCAAGCCTTAACAGAAACCATCAAGTTTGAATCGAAGTCGGACTTGAAATGCAACTTGAGTTAGCAGTAAATTACTTGAACCAATGAAATTTTTTTTTTTTTGGTATATGAGTATCAATTTTTTATTTTATTAATATTTTTAATAGACTGATTTTCACCTACCTTCCAATTCTAACGGCGGCCAATTGACAAGTTAATTAATTTTCACACTTTACGTCACATCACTGGTGAAAGGAACGAAATTGTCTAAATGAAAAGGAAACGATAACGAGCGGAAACTTATTTAAAAAATGAAACCTAATTAAACAAAACAACCCGAGAAAAAGCGTCCGCAGAAAATGTGCTAAGAATTTACCCTAAACAATCTACGCAAAGAAACGTATAATTAGCCGGCGGCAGCCACTTATTAGCACCGGCTAATATGTCAGCAACAAACAAGCGTACTTCATCCGAACTGCCGTATAAGTATCTGGAGTGTCTTTCCTCTCTCTACAATTGAATATTTGCTGCTTTGTATGCGCCGTACTCCTACCAGTTTTGTTGTTGTTGTAATGTGCCGTTGATGTCCTCCGCTTTCCGCCTACGCCTTCTCCTAAGTGGTGTTCTTGACGTGCTACTCGCACGACTGAACTCTGAAAACATTTCTTGATTTCGCCACCGCAATTGTGCCCCGTTTCATACTTCATTATACATATTTACATATTTCGCGCTGGTTTTTGTGCGCTTTATTCAGAACATTTTAAAAACGGTGCGCTACCTCTACAACAATACGCGTCTCGCAATCTCAACCGGTAAAATGGACGGTTTTTAAATTATTATTCATTTCCCTTTTGCTGCGTAGAGGTTTCCCATCGGAGAAACCTGGTTGATGTGTAATTTTCGGCTTCGCCCGGAATAAATATTATTTTTTATTTTAATGGAAAATATAGGTACTCCGTTTCCTCACTAATATTTGTTTTGCGGCTGTTGAGTGTGCCTGCGCTCTGAAACGAGAAAGAAAATATGAAAAAATTAAATTGGATGAAATGGTTATTTCTAACAAGTTTGAATAAATTTTTTGTGTGTAATGTGTGTTTTATTGGTGTAAACCTTACAAGGGACGGAGAATTCTAAAAATTATGAAGCTTTGTTGAACGTATAGATCACATAAGGGTGTGTACTACGCATTTTTTGTCTGCGGAAAAGCACTCTGAATGGAAGAAATGAATTTTTGGAAAATACTGGTTTGTTATACAATCAATGTAAAAATTTGTCTATTGTCTGCTTAATAAAATTCATTCAAACAAACATTTTTTGTCTCAAAACAGATCTATGTTCCCAAAGTTTCCCAACATTTTTTAATTTCCGAGCCCGTGGACGACTTGTCAGTGAACTTATCTAACAGTTGAGCAAAATCGATTTTAATGTTCTTAGATTAGAAGCTTGTTATGAATGTAACACTGCCGTTCAGAGAAGTTCAGTCGGTTGGTAAAAAACATGAAAAGGTTACAGAAACAAATGAAACTAAAAACAAAATGCAATTTTATTGTATGTACAGGTAAAAAAGACAAAAATAAATAAATAAAAAGTTATTCTGGCCTAATATTAACATATTGCACATTATTTTTTTTTTTCGTCGAAAAAACCTCCTTTGCTGGTAATCACCGCTCGAACTATTCTAGGCATTCTTTCGATAAGTTTTGTTAAAACGGATTGTGGAATATTAATCCGTTCATGTTGCAGAATATTCCGTAAATGTTCTTGTGAAGTTGGGCATATTTTTCGGATCCTCCTGTCCAGTTCATCCCACAACAACTCTATCGGGTTCAAATCTGGGCTTTGCGGGGGCCATGTCATTACTTGCAGGGTGTGCTGTTCTTCTTGCTCCTTTAGATAGTTCTTACACACTAACGCAGTGTGTTCTGGGTCAGTGTCATGCATGAATGTAAAGTTACGGCCTATTATACGCAATCCTGATGGCACTGCATGATTCTGGAGTATTGCAAAATAATTTTCCTTCCTCATTACATCCTGCACTCTGCATAAATCTCCCGTCCCAGCAAAGGAGAAACATCCTCACACTAACACAGAACTACGCCCTTGCTTCACTGTAGGCACAATGCAGTTCGGGATCACTTTTCGGTTTTAGATCTCCGGACATAAACTCGTCGATTTTGCCCAAAAACCTCAAACTTTGACTCGTTATTCCAAAGCACGTGTTTCCAATCATCTAACGACCAATCAAGATGAGAACGGGCCGACTGTAGCCGTTTTGCTCTGTTGCCCCCACGTAATAAGGGTTTTCGAATGGCAATGCGTCCACGAAGGTCCGCTTGTTGAAGTCGACGTTTTACCGTACTCGCCGAAACTTGTTCTTCACGACCGCGATTGACTTCGGCTGCTATTTGTGGCGCTGTTAATTTTCTATTGCGTTTGCTTAATAATACAATTCTCAAATCTTCAGCTTTTGTTGTTTTCCTAGATGCTCCGGGACGAACACGATTTTCTATAGTTCCAGTTGTCCGATATCGCTTTATGATGTCATTTACTGTTGAACTTCTCATATTTATTTTTTCAGCAATTTGTCGCCCCGAATATCCTTCTTCAAACAGCGTAATAATGCGTGAACGTTTTTCTGCAGTGGTAGGCTTGCCACGTGCCATTTTGAAGTAAATTTGCTTAAAACTTTCGGGCAAAAACGACAGATGCACACCAACACACGTTCAACAGTAAAATGAAGCAAATTTGTATCTTTACGCTTGTGATAAATAAACAAGAGTGATACTGCGGTATATTTCCTAAATGTATTGTTCGTTAATAATCCCCAAACGACCCGTTTCAAAAGATCGGCACTTCCGAGAAATTCTTGGAATGATAATAAAAGGGACTTTATTGTGGTTGTCGCAATATTTCTACTTTACATAATAATTTATGGCTTTAATCCCTTAGAAAAGAGTGTATGCTTAATATTTTTCTAATTTTATGTATTAATAATTGTATACAGTGTGATATAATAGATTTTTATTGTATGACCGAACTTCACTGAGCGGCAGTGTACGTTTAATGGTTCAAGAAGTAGAATAAGTTTTTTAATTAAATCACCTGTGTTTATAAATTATTATTATTATTATTATTATAAGATAATAGTAATAATAATTAAGAATAAGAAGATATTCCAATTGGTTAATTGTAGAGACAAACAGAAGTGTATGCTTTAAGGTCGTGTATTGTTACGCTTACAAAGTCATCAAACTCCAATTTTCCACGTATTTTTCATGCTTACTTATACGCCCTAATCATTTTCACCCTTTTTTCAACATTTCTTCGACGTTTCGTTATCTTATACGTCGACTTCGTTAAATGCAGAAGAATAAAAATAGTTAGTAAGTGATGATATAGCATCATTTATCATCCCCTCGTGTTATGCATAGTGAACATTATCTAGTACCGGACATTTAAAATTTCAAGAGCTGCAAATTGAGTTTTGAATGCGAATACAGATTACGTATTTTGCTCTCTGGGGAGCACTCGACGCCTTCGCACAGTCTACATTGTTACACGATGATGCAACCGTTCGGTTTTTCCTTTTTCGCTCCTCTCCCAACACTTGTAGTGGAGCGCCGCTTAATGAACGGAAATATTTCAGTTGGAACGGAACGTCAGCGGATGTGGAGGTTTGGGGGATGTGAAACACACCTAATACATACATACCTTTACCGCTGTTCGTTCGTTTCGAAAATGTTTTCGTTCTGTCAGTAATTATCGGGGTATCTGCCTTTTTTACGTTGCGGAGGCGATTTTTTCTGGACGAGCAGCGCTTCTCTGTTGTCTCCTAGTTTCGAACTGTTCATTTCCACTCGAAGATTGAATAATCGCCGCTAATTACGTTTTAAGGACTTGCGCGCGTATTTATGTGAGAGAGGAGATGCCGTCTAACCGAAAATTTTTATATATACGACTTCTGTAGTCTGTAATACTGTTAGGAAATTTAAGAATTGGAAGTTAAAGTAATTCGAAATATGGTGAATTCAAGTTATTCATCCAAGTTACATGATATTTTTCCAAGTTAATCGTAACAGGAAGTAGGTCGAAGTAAGGCAGAGTCTCGCCAAATTAATCAGATCCGGTTGTAGTCCTTTTGGTATTAGTTGTTGCCTGATGATCTCTAGTGTTGCTTCCACTGGTACATTGGTGAAGAGTGATTCGATGCCGAAAGATACCAATAAATCTTCCTTTGTTATTTCGTGTTGTTGTAGTATCTCGATGAAATGTTGGGAGTTTTTCACAAAGCTTTTGGTATTCCCGGAGTCTTGTACCAGTTGTTTTGCGGCATATTTGGCTAATTCGTAGGTAGGTAAGCCACATGTACTGACGATTGGTCTGAGAGGTTTGCCAGGTTTGTGTATCTTTCGTAGTTCGTACAGTCTTGGTGGTTAGCTTTCTGATGGTAATAGCCTTCTTTGTTCTTCCTTTGGGATTGATGATTCCTTAATAGCGTTTCTGGTTTGTTTTTCTACCTTCGCGGTTGGGTCCTTGTTTAGTTTCTTCACCAGTCTTTAGAAATCTTCTGAAGAAGCTGACAGCATGGTCAGCGAAACGTCAAGTAAAATTTTAACTACGCGACATCACCCGAAAGACATTTCTACTATGGATTACGGTCGTGAAAACCTACACTCAACTCAAGGAGAAAGTAATTGAAACACCAAAGGGTTACCTTAAAACATTAAAATACATCCCATAACTAACAGAAACAATAGCAAACATTTAACTCTCAAACACTCACAAATTCTGTAAAGATAATGGCAAATTCTTTACACAACCTAAACAGAAAGTATATCATCACAATAAAACACGTTATTTACAGGATTACAACATCTAAAAAGAAGTTGAAAAAAAACAATCAACGATAGCAACGTAGCAAGAATACAATGACATATGGAAGATTAAGGATTTTTCTTTTATATCAACAAAGAAAGAAAAAAATTAGACCTACAATTGATGATCTCTAGTGTTTCTTCCACTGGTACATTGGTGAAGAGTGATTGGACGTCGAAAGATACCAATAAATTTTAACTAAATAAATAAATAATAAACCAAAAAATATTAACTACACGACATCACCCGAAAAACATTTCTACTATGGATTACGGTCGTGAAAGCCTACACTCAACTATCGTATCTTCTACGGTTACGTACGGTGTACGGAAGTTTATCATATTTTGGAATATTCAACTTCCCTTTTTCTAGAACTCCCGAACATTAAAAATTCTTTCATTTAATAACTAAGAATTCAATTATTGAATGTTGGTATTGTTAGAGAAAAAAAAAGCAAATATTATACTTATGTCCATGGCCATGGAAATATATAATGCTATAGAAAAGCGTTTTCCGTCTTTCCCTCGTATCTTGACACTAGATTTGAGTATTCCATGGAATATGTTAGGCTGGCGTTCCATTGCGGTGGTGCATGTAATTAACACGCCTTCCCCGGTAACCGGTCCGACCGCAAAACGGTCGTACGAAGATCCTGCTAACGTTGAATTGTTAGCGGGTTAGTAGCGTTGCCGACCAACGAAAATTGGACAAAATAGAATTTGCGTGTGCGGTCAGTACAAATGCAGAATTATGGCCTTACGTCAATACTAAAACTTCGTCGGAGGGTTACTGCCCCAATTAACTTCAAATTAGGGACAGTCGAACGACTTTTTTCCGGGAGGGTTAATGGACTTGTTTCGCAATAAATAACCCCACGGACCGACATCGAATACAGCAGCAAATACCGAAAGTTTTACGCCGATGTTTCAACCTTTTTGCGGATCCGAATTAATTCCGAAAACATTTTAAAACGAACGCGCAAAGTCGAAGGTGTGCTATGCGTGTTGGTTACATTATGCGGGTATTTTAGCATATTTTAACGGGGGTTTATTTTGAAAATTCCTGATAAGGCGAAAGATTAATGTTATGTGTCGAAATTTTTCTTTTTTCCAACTTGCTTTTGGGGAATTTTGCATATTTGATGAATTACACTATCGACAAGCGTACCTTGTTTTTGCTTAATCGTTTTCTTTGTTATTTACAGTATATAAAATGTGCTTATGTTATTAGTATTTTTATAGTCGGGCCACGGTACAAATGGGGCAACCTAAATAGATCTATCGCTCCATGTCTTCTTTTTATACAAAATGAGCGCTTTTAAATTTTCAAGAGACCTTCTCCTCCCGTCGACGTATTTAAATTTCAATTTGGCGTTTCCCTTGCGACATCAGGGGGATATGAAGAAAACACTAACACTATTTTACCGTCTATTCCGGAGCGATCGCCTTAATAATTAAACACTCAATTTAAAACACCAAACACAACAATCAACACGTTTATTACCGGCAATAAAAGGATTTATTTTCTCTTCCCGGGAAGAGGGAGCTTCTTTCGATCGCGCCCGTCCGTACGCTTAAATACAGTTGCGTGCGTTTGGCTCGCGGCGAATTCGAAATTTATTTTTAATTAATATAATTGTATTCGATGGTTTATGATCGTGTTTTATTGCGCGCGGCAACCGGAACGAGTTCTCTCCGCCTGTTTATTTACAGGCGCGCGCCGTAAAATTGCAGTTTGATGGAAACAGATATCAAATGCGAACCGCCTACCTTCCTCCGTCGTTTCTTGGCCTCGCTTTACGAGTCACTTCGCCTCTTTATGACATCCGATAAGAAAGATATATGTTCGTCGGCAATTAAGCGTCGCGTATTAGGTACCTACGTACGGCGAAGCGAAAATATGCATCAAGTATTGATGTCGTGACGTGCGTTCGACGGCGGTGGGAGGGTTTAAAATAAATTTACAGCCGGTTTAAGTGTCGCGCCCCTTAGAGCGCTTATAAATGCCAAAATATACCTATTGACGAAGAAAATTGGGAAATTGCTTGAAATGAGGCTAAAGTTCAGATTCCGTTTTATATCAGAAGCGTATCGACTTAATACTTTGATTGAGTATATTAAAGTATCGGCACACTCCGCACCGCACATGTTTAATTAACTAATCCGGGACAGTCGTTTCGAGGGTGCAGCGATCCTCATTTTCACCCGAATGAATGGTCGCCCAGAGTTATTTTAGTAAGGGAGTACCGAAATGTATAACGCCTAGTACACTTACTTTGATCAGCCTTAGACTCGAATTCGGCCGGGACATGCAGTTTTTAAATAATTATCTAAGTTAGCCGTCTGCTGAACATTCTTGCGTCTTTTGGGAGTACCGGCGCAGATTTTTTGTCTGAATTTTCACGGTTTTCGGCTTTTTTATCATCTGCCCTGGGGGGAGGATGCACAAGAGCCGTGACGACATACGCGTTAGAATCGGCTAAATCGCTGGACTCTTCTTTGAAAACAATAATTTTGGAGTAATTTTGACTTCCTTTTTGGGTGCGATTAGGGTCCCTCCATCCAGCATAAACCAGAGAGTTTAGCAAACAAAACGTTGTTTTCTGTGGTAGGCGAAAAATGCGCCTCGTCAGAAGAGGAATACTGCTCTTCTGCGGAAGGACCCGCATAGTCAGTACCAGGCCTGATATGTATATAATATTCTGTAACGCATTAATGAGTTTCCGTCACTGATCGTCCTTCATTTTATCGAAATTTGGCTCCGCAGAAGGAACTGAAGTTTGGGCATCATATGACTGAACACCGTCAGACAAGTCAATACGTCCAGCATCGGTCTCTTAGGGGGGATACGAATGTCGAAACGGACAGAAATTTCGGCAGTAGCCATATTTAATAAAAAGTGAGTATCTGTAGTCAAAAGACTTGCTACAAGGTTAGTTAATTTGTTCTGAAATGAGTCCATAATGTTAGTTACATCGTCTCCCCTGATTGGAAAAATGTTGAACGTCTGTTGGAGGTTCTCAAGCAAATCCAGGTAAATAGGCTTTGGCGAAGCATTAAGCAAACGCGTCTATAATTGTTTTAAGATTATCTAAATCAACTCTGTTAAATGAAAGCCGCCCAGAAATACGTGTCCTTTCCTGCTTTGCACGAACAGGGGTCGTAGCTGTTTAGGATCAGATTTTAGTGAAGTTTCTTCTCGGATAAAGAAGTAAAATCGTAAGGCCCGTGTTACCACAATGTTTGGTCCTTGCCAGAGCTTGAAACAACTCTAGTAGAGCGTCTATTCCATAACCTGAGACCTTTTTGTTTATAATAAAAATAATTTGCCAAACAGCTTACAAAAAAACAGTATTCCATTTTAATTATTTGGTCACAAGTATGCATGTCCTCCTCCTCAACGTTTGACCAACGCTCGCAGATGGAAATGGAACAAAGAAAGCACAACATGCATATTGTGTAACGTATATATCTATATACAAAGATACTTTCATAATCCCCGGAGATCCGAGCAGGGTAGGTAAAATGTGGCCGGCCGCACAGATCAGATGTATGAGGCACTTGGCTGATTGCGACCCCCCTTCAAGTTATTATTAATGGACCGCCGCTCCGAATATAACTATTTCGTTGTGTGCTATGCGAACATTGCATATAACCACCGGGCGAAAAGGACCGGGAGGACGACCAGCCATCGTCTCTTAATTGACTAACAATTTTCCATTTAGTAAATATTCATGGACACGCAAACCTGACAATTTCACCTAATTTATAACAACGAACAGCTAGCCCAGCGCTACGATAAAAGGGGACCGACAGAGGCGTCGAGGGAACGTAGAGGCAATATTTACCGGCGATAACATAAAAAAAGGACGTACCTTTGCACAGTTTTGCCGATTGTATGTGTACATTCATCTATAGTGCCACCCGTACGTATAAGTTCGTACCATACGGGAAAACTTTAATTCATATTTTGCAAATATTCGAATAGAGACAGGGTTAGGCATCAAAATCAAATAAAAAACAACGTTGTAATGTTTCGTACATTGTTTTACAATTGAAAATTCGAAAAAACTGTTTTTTTTCCTTTTTTTTTTTTAGTTAGGAGAGGTAAAGTAGAAAGGCATATTTACTAATTTTAAGCGAGAAATTTGAGATTCTAGAAAAACCGTGAACTGCTATATACCGGATTACTTATATCGCAAAACAAATAGAAGAAAATCAACAGAAAACGTATTAAAACTAGATGATAACACAAACTCTCAGAGTTTTTCCATGTTTTATATAGATTTTCTACTTAAATACAGCGTGTCCACGGATGGAGCAGATAATAAGTATGATGGGCAGCAAATTTTTGAGTTGCGAATTCAATATTTTTACGAAATAGGTCTCAACCTTATTTTTGGTTTGTCTTCGATTTTTTTAAATTAAGTAGCCCTTTACAATTGAGCGAGCTATTAATTTTAATAGAATAGGTTATTCGAAATGAAAAGCTATGGCAGTACGTCAAGAAAACTTGCTTAAAACGAAAAGTTACGAAGCTATGCAAATTTTCAGAAACGTCAGCCGACTTGATAGTCACGGTAGAGTTGATAATAGAAGAAAATTTTTTATTATTAATTTAACCACGAAAAGTCACTCTTTATCAAAAGTTCTGCTCTCTTAAGAAATTCACTGTAATTGATCTGCGGCTCATTTCATTTATTGCTGCTTTTCGTTCGTCGTAAAATGAATAATAACATTTTTTTCTCCTATTGCTAATCCCATCAAAGTAGGCCGATCGTTCTGAAAATCGGCATAATTGCACTGCTGATGATTTAAATTACTTTAGCAGTTGGTAACAAATTTGGCGCTTTGTTTTTCTCTCCTGCTACCAAGTGATTCCAACGAATGGCGATCCAAGAGACTATCTTAATCTACATTTCCCTCCGAGTATGAACCATCCAACTTAAAATGACAAATACTTAAAAAATCGTCTCTGCACACGTTTCACGGAATGCTGAAGGTACAAATACAACGCTAGCGTATTCCAATTTACTTCTGACAAAAGCATAATATACGGACTTCAAAGCTATGGAATTAGTAAATTGTCTGCAGGGTCTTATAATAAAGCCCAAGGTTTTATGGGTTGACGCACAAATATCACAGATGTGGTTATTGAAACGTAATGATGAGTCGAACGGAATACCCAAGTCTCTAAATATTTCCATTCGTGGTATAAGAATTTCACTTATTGCGTAGGAGAAAGTAATGGGTGTTGTGATTCTCAAATAGCTCACTCTCGCACATTTGTCAATGTTTAGACTAATTCTATTACGGTCGCATCAACTCTGGGATGATCTGAAGGTTCTCTAACAGCTCCTTGCAATCATCCAGTGTTTCCATTCTTGTAAAAATCTTGAGATCATCCGCATATGCCAGAGCTCTACAGCTCAATGTTACAAGAAGATCATTAATATATGAATAGGAAGGGACCAAGGTTTGTTCCTTGTGCTATGCCAGAAGACGGTGTGTAATGCCTTGAATTGAATCTGTTGTAAGAAACGTAGCATGATCTATTAGCTAGATACGAAGATATAAGCTTCAAAAAAGTACCAGAGAAACCAAATGCATCCAATTTAGATATAAGTATGGAGTAATCTATAAAGTCGAAAGCTTTCGTAAAATCAGTGTATGTATGACGTCAACTTGGTTCCTAGTGTCAATAGCCTCACTGATATATTGTGTAATTTCTACTAGATTAGTTATAGTAGATCGGCCACTCAGAAAACCATGCTGTTGGAGAGAAAACCGATGTTTACATTAGTTGAGTGTAGGCTTTCACGACCGTAATCCATAGTAGAAATGTCATTCGGGCGATGATTAATATTTTACTTGACGTTTCGCTGACCATACTGTCAGCTTCTTCAGAAGATTTCTAAAGACTGTCTTTAGAAATCTTCTGAAGAAGCTGACAGGATGGTCAGCGAAACGTCAAGCCAAATATGAAGCATGAAACAGCATCCGAAAGACATTTCTACTATGTTTACATTTGTTGATCAGTTGATTATACAATGTACTCTCAAATACCTTGGAGAAATTGGAAGTCACATTAATTGGTCGATAATTTAAATTATTGGCTAATTTTAGTAACTTTTACTTTTACATGCCCCACTACTTGTCCAGAAATTACGAACACGCGAATATAATCTAAGAGACGGCATCGGAGTAGAGCAGTCTCAACTACTATCGGAATCACGAAAGAAGAGCCGTATACGTTCATTAAAATACAACATAACGTGATTAAATAACTAAAATATATTTATTTTCATATATTAAGTCATTATTTATATTAACAAATAAATACATATGGCATTTATATATCAGAATCAATATCTGAATGAAATTATCTTGAACTGGAATCATCATGATCGTGCGATATAATAAATTCATTCACTGCTACGTCCAACACCTTCTCTCGTTTTTCAGTATGGATTACGCAAATTTTCCAAATTGCTTCTGTACATTGTTCTGGTGCTTTCTTCCACATACCGCGAATTTGTTCATCCCCATATCCCATCGCTACCAATATTTTTATCGTGATAACCCTCTGCGTGAGCCCATATCACTTCAATGGTGCTAAATTGACAGTGATAGGGCGGTAATCGTAGCACTATATGCCTCTTTTCTTTTAAGATCTCTTTTGGTGGTTGGTGTTGTTAAGCGAATGTTAGCAACTTACCTTTAAATAGTGATTGATCCAATGGAATGTTATGGAATTCTCTCAACTAAAATTAAGTAGTATGGAGCATTTTGTGATATGAAGCACTGAGAACAAAGTAAGAAAATGTAGGCCAAAGAAAACTACCCCGGCAGAAGATCGCATAATTTGCAGAACGAGCAAGGCAAACCCTTTTTTTAGTTCAAAGCAAATTCTCAGCGAAATATCGGCGCACAGTTGACTCGCAGAATATCAACGCGAACCATAAGACGTCGACTACTCGAAGGTGGTTTCCGCGGATGCATTGCAAGAAGAAAGCCACATGTTTCGACAAAGAATTTAAAACGTCGAATTCAGTTTGCAAAGGAGCACGCCGAAAAGCCGTTGAAGTTTTGGAAACAAATAATTTGGAGCGATGAATCTAAATTTAGCTTGTTTGGATCAGATGGCAAAAAATATGTACGACGTCCCGTAAGCAAAAAACTTGACCCTCGCTATACTTAAAAGACGGTAAAACATGGGGGAGGGAATATTACGGTTTGGGCTGCATTTTCATGGTTTGGTGTCGGTCCTATTCGCCGGATAACTGGAAGAATGGATCAGGACTTGTACACAGATATTTTAGCAAATACAACGAAGCCATTTGTCGACGAACACATGCCGCTTCCATTCATTTTCATGCATGATAACGATCCGAAGCATACTGCTCGGAGCGTTAAAGCATGGTTTTCGACTGAAAACATTCACGTTTTGAATTGGCCTGCCCAGAGTCCCGATTTAAACCATATCGAGAACCTCTGGACAGATGTTGAGAGGGCTCTGGAGAAAAAGCCCAATAAAAATGCAGATGAACTATTCCGAAATGTACAGGAAATATGGCATAATATTTCGGTGCAACGGTGTCAGACTTTGGTTGCTAGTATGCCAAGGAGGTGCAATGCTGTACTGAAATCGAAGGGCTACCCGATTAAATATTAGATTTGGAATAAAAGCTATGTGCGAATTTTACGTGCAAGATGTTTATTTTTAAAACATTTCTAAGAAATTCGAAGTGTCCTTAATTAGTTGTCCAGACCAAAATGGTTAATATTTATTTATTTTATTTATTAAGTTGCTATAAAATGCATCCTTTCGTTTCTGTTCCAATAACTATACAAATTACAAGACCATAAACATGATTACTTTAATTAAAATAAGTAATGTAACATTTTGTTTCGAAAATATAAATGTTTCAAAACGAAAACTGATGTCCTTAATTATGTGTCCACCACTGTACATAAACGTCCATCTACCTGTTAGGTGCGCAGCTTAAGGTACCACTGTAAACCGATGAAATTCCCAACTTCACCTTCACACCTTTATTAATTTAATATTGTGAAAACAGTCAAGCTGGAGTTGAAGAACTCCCTCAAGTGCAAGACGAAGTTCAAGAATTTCCTTTGAAGTCCAAGAACTGCCCAAGGAGTCTCTTCTTCTAACTGTCCTTCCGGTGTTTGATCGGGAGCATCAGAGTCCGATGTCCTCGAATTGGCCGAGACAATATAATCTTACACAGCGATTGTCCAGACGCTCAGTCAGCCCGAGAACACCGGTCCACCGATCGAAGAATAATTACGTAACAATAACATAGACAATACAAAACCAGCGGAAGTCCAGTTGGCGTCTTTTCTAAAAGTAAAAATAACAGCAAAGCGTTTATTCGCGACAATATTGTGCGAATTTCATGGATCGCATTGTATGTATCTGCGTTTCGATGGATGCCGTACGTGTACGCGTACGAACTCATTATTTGTCCCCTTTTTATGAACTGTCGTGAGCACTGAATACTTTCGAGGACAGTTTCATTCGGCGCAAAATTACTGTAATAAAAAGACCACTACGGCATGTATGTGGGTGCGGATTTCAGCATTTCCTATTGTACGTGTACATACACGTGTATAGTCGTACAGATCCGTGTATTTTTTTTTCGCCTCGTTCCCACATACACAGGTTCCATTATATACGTCCGTTATACGACACGAGTACTTCAGTACCGTAAATAGGTCTTAGGAGCTCATATATGGAGGAGAGAATCGCAACCCTGGGGTTATGTGCACGTCTTTGGAAGGATTTCGGTACCTGATTGAATTCATATTACGTTTCGGAATCGGATAGCTGTTCGCCTTCCCTTATCTTAAAATTTTACGTTTTGACGTAAGCAGTAGGTTCTTCGCGAGGGAAATTTATGTTGTTAGGAAACGGGATTTGGAATTATATTGTTATGTTTGTTCCTACATGTCGTAGGTATGCGATTGCTATTTGGTAGCTATATTTTTAGTGAATTGATGTAAATGCATAAATACGTAGTACACAGATAAAAGATATCGTTCTTCATTTGCACAAGGAGTGAGAATCGACGGAGTTACAATTTTAGGGTGCTGCTTCGCTACCGTTGCGTGGTAAGGAGTTGAATAATCACAAAAGTTTTGGTGTTAGAATTTCCTCTCATAAGGTGAAAGATTTCTCTGTTTCTGTGTTTAAAAAAAAATTATCCCTATGAGTGAAAGGTTTTTCCGTTTTGGAGTTACACTATCTCCCCAACGGTGAAGAATTTTCGCGCTTCGGTGTTTATTTTTTTGTCACTCTTTCGGTGCTATTGTTTTCCTTTGCGGATTAAAAGCCCGTTCGATGTAAAAATGTTTTACTCGCACTGAAATGGGCATTACAATTTACCGACAAACTCTCCAGTTTGATATTAAAATGTTTCCGCCGCAGTAAGAAAATTCTCCATTTCAGCTTCTTCAGCGGGGCATAAAATATTATTGTTCCGATGCAAAATCTTCTTATCACAATGTAAAGGTTGATTATTTCCCCCACCACTCTCCTCTTTTAGAAAAAGAAAATCGAATTTTGTATGAGGAATCAATTACTTTTGTCATAATTAATCTGCCCTCAACCAGAGGGAAATGTTGTTTTAGTACTTTGATGACGAACTCTTACAACAAATAATACTTATTCATGCGCTTCATATCGCCCGTTAAAGTGACGGAACTTCGCAAAATCTCAAACTAGCACAATCGTTTCAAAGTGTGTATAGGGAATTTTTTTTTTATACATATATGTTGTATTGTCACGCAGGATATTGTTGTTTCCTAACATTTTTTTTTTTTTGATTTGTAAAAGTTCTTCGTTTAATTTAGTTTGTATTTCATACATTTTTTTGTAGGTTGTAGATATTTTGGGTTTCTCTGGTTAGTTTAGTGGGGTTAGGTATTATTTTCTTATTATTATTATCATTATTATTATTATTTATCTCCATAATTTCCTTTACGTTAGAAGGTTTCTGAATTCTTTACTTTAGTTCGTTCGTAGCTGTTGATAAATTTGTATGTTTCAAAATGGTTTCTGGTTCTGCACTCCCAAATTGTTCAAAGGTGAACGCATGGATTGCGGAGTATGACCATCGTAAATGATTCTGAGGTATATTCTGAGGCTTGTGGTATAAATTTGTCGTGTTAGCAGAAATCACAGTTACTTCAGCATGTCAAGACAAAAAGCATCGAATTTGGAAGAACCGGACAGCTTTAATTTGGATATGTGTGAGGCATTCTTGGCTGTTGACATTACTCTATCGAAACTTCAAAACCCCAATTTGAAAGCCTTCCTTTCAGAATATACTCATAAAAAAATTCCCAGTTACGAAGAACTTGCATATCAAAATGTTGCAATAATGTTATAAATACCATAAAATCAAGTATCCACAATCATTATTTATGAGTATCAGCAGATGAAACCGTCGACACCTTGGGTGGATGCGTAGTAAACATTATAGTTGATATTTTACATCCTAGTCCGCTCTATCAACCGACATACCTTATTGCGACTAAATTTCGTAATAAGGTATGGTGCAAATAATTCGATAGTCCATTGCAGAAAAATAGAAGCTTTCTTTTATTTATTAGCGATGCAGCAGCATATATGCTTAAATCCGGAAAGATACTGAAGAAGCAATACCCATCTATGCTACATATAACATGTACAGCAGATGCCTTGCACCGTATTGCTGAGCATGTCAGAGATGAATTTCCCGATGTGGATAAGTTACATACTTTAGTAAAAAAAAATTTTTTGAAGGCTCGTAACAGAGTTACATTGTACAAAGAAAAATTCCCAGATTTGGTCATTACCTCCAGCTCTTCCCACCACCAGATGGGGCACGTGGGTAGAAGCATGTGAATTTTATTCGTTGCACTTTGTTAAATTAAAGTATATCATTTCGTCGTTGTCAGATGATTCACGTAGCATAACAGAATGCAAACAATTAATAGAAAAACCATTGTTAATACATCAGAGGAATTACGTTGCGAGTAATTTTGCAATATTACCAAAAACCATTTAAATATGTTGAAAAACAAAATATATCTTTAACAGAAGGATTAAGCACATTAGAGTGTGTCATTCATGTTTTAAAAAATGTTCCTGGCGACTTTGGCCGTCGGCTTGACAATTAAATTAACTTTTGATGTTTGAGAGAAACCCGGACTTGAATGTGTTAAAACAAATTTTTCGAGGGAAAATTTGCGAACGATGATATCAAAGCAAAATATATAAATGTCATGGAAAATTTTGCTCATGCTCCACTAAGCAGTTGTGGTGTGGAAAGGTCTTTTTTTGTCTTTCAAAATATCCTACAACCTAATAGATGTAGTCTTACTAACAGATAATTTAGAAAAGATATTAGTCGTCAATGTTGGTCATACATTTCAAAGGTCACAAGATTAACAAGACACATACATACGTATATGTAATATTTATAGTAACTTACTATAGATACTATGTAGCGGCTTTATAAATACGTTAGAAAACATCAATATTGTATTTATATTTTGTTTGCCGCTCTTCCATAAAAAAAATATGTTTTGGTTTCCCATGCTTCAGGGATAAAAGGCAATCTAATCTGATCATTAGTATTCGGGAGAATAGGAGTGTTTTGCTTATTATTAAAAAGTAATTTATTTAATTAAGTGTTTTGGGTAGCCATTGTTTAAAAATAAATTAGGGAGAATATCTAGATTGATTTGGTGGGCAGATGGGTAGCTCGTTCTTAACACTCTGTGTTTCATGGTTTTAAGAGTGTTGATTTTGTGTAGGGGGTGAGTGCGGTATTGCTAAAGAAATAGTTGATAAATCTCCCGAAATCTGTACCAATTTTCATTGGTTTCTGTACCAATCTGTAAATATAACATTTAATTAGTTCGGTGTCTAAGAATGTTACCAATCTATTCTCCTCTTCTTGTATAGTAAATTGTATATTGTGATAATAATAATAATAATAAGTTTATTCGTCCAACAGCGAAAGCCAATTACAGGACAACTTAATACAAAAGAAAAAATACACGTGCAGTATCTTAATTGCTACAAAGAATAAACAAACGAGCAAAATAGCAATACAAGAATACAAAAACCTTTGTACTAACAAACATAATTAACTTGCAGTTCCAAGTAATTGGAATAGAAGACATTAAAGTTCTTTGACATAACGTAAATTGGAGACTTCATCATAATGTTCGTCCTAGCCCTTGGTGTATTAATTATAGCACCATATCTAGTACTATGCGGTGGGACATTAAAATTAACCGCAGCAAGCAAGGATGGAGAATCAATTTTGTTTTGTAGCAATTTAAGCATGAATGTGGCACTACATCGCTCACGGCGGTGAGATAAACTTTCAACATTATGACGATTTAACAAACTAATGTAATCTACATTTCTTTCACGGTACACACCAGTGACCTTAAAAGACAAATATTTGAGAAATTTTCTCTGTATTCTTTCAACAGAAAGTTGTTGATTAATGTAGTAGGGAAACCATACCAGGGATGCATATTCCAGTTTACTACGTACAGTAGCATAATAAACAGTGTTAATTGCAGACATATTATGGAAAGACTTACATGATCGTATAAGAAAACCTAAAGATCTGAACGCTGACAAGCAAAGTATTGTTACATGTTGAGAAAAAGTAAGCTGTGAATCAAATAATACACCCAAGTCCGAAACTTCAAAATTTCTGATAATAAATTCTGCGCTTAGAGAATAGTTAAAAAATACTGGAGAAATACATCTAGTGTAAGATACAACTGAACACTTGGCAATATTCAGGGAGATTCTGTTCTGTTTACACCATTCATCAATAAGGGAAAGATTGGCCCGCAGTTTTACGCAATCCATTTCTGTATTAATTACGCTATATATTTTTAGATCATCTGCATATGCCAGTAACTCACAGTTTAATTTCAGAAGCAAATTATAAAAAAAAAAAATGTTAAATAATAAGGGACCAAGGTTTGATCCCTGCGGTACCCCAGAGGGTATAAGAAAGTGCTCAGATGAAAACCCATTATAAAATACATAACCAGATTTGTTGTTGAGGTAAGAAGACATTAACCTTAGAAGTAAAGGGCAGAAGCCAATATAGTCCGGTTTCGCAAGAAGTAAATTGTGGTCGATAGAGTCAAATGCTCTTGAAAAATCTGCATAAATAACATCAACTTGCTTGCGATGGTCAATTGCAGATTAAATGAATTGAGTAATATTTGTCAAATTTGAGACGGTTGATCTTGCAGCTATGAATCCATGTTGCTGTTCAGAACATTAATGTAGATTTTAGTAAACAATATATGTTCAAGAACCTTAGCAAAGTTTGATAAGATGTTTATGGGTCTATAGTTAGATATGTCAGAGTGGTTACCTTTTTTAAATGCAGCTATAATTTTGCTTATTTTCCACACATCAGGGAATTGAGATGTTGGCAGAATTAGATTAAACAGTATAGTTAGTGGAGAGGCGAATACAGAAGCACAATCACGCACTAGGAAACTTGGTGATGAAATAAATTGAAAATATTTAAAGTTACCATTTAGAATTAAGCAAATTATATCATCAACATATTTTTTAATGAATAATCCATGATAATGTTGGAGAAAATCGGATTGCCCATAGGGCAGCCAAAGATCTGGATATAACCTTTTTTTATGGAATAAGAAATAACTGTTGTTCGCAACCAGTTTTACTATTTTAAAAACGAATCTTAGTTAAGTACGGTATTGTCTTTAATGATGTCCCATTTATGTCCCACGTATTAAGTATGTGCAGAACCAATTCAATGGGATATATAAACGACACTATCATGTATGTGATTATCGGGTAATTGAAAATTTTGCGTAAAAGTAACAAAAATAAAGGAGGAAAATCATAGTTACTCTTGTCTTCGAAGGAATTTTGGAGAATTCCAGCAACAAACGCATGTAGGGGATTGAATACCATTGACAATGGGTCCGTAAACAATTGGTATTTTGTGTATTCTTCGTAACGTATGTATTTCCGGAAATACAGAATTGTAGGTAGTAAGCTTTTTGTATTCTATTTCGATCATCATGTTTTTTTTTTTTTTTTTTTTGGAGTCTTTAAGAGATCATTTACCTTACTTTGGATTTTCATAGTAGGATCAAGACCTCGTACGTATGTTGGTCTTGAAGCAGTTCTTCAGTTTTTTCTGTATATTCTGTTTTATCAATTGCTACAGTGGCAGATCTCTTGTCAGCTAACAGGTAAAGCGCTGATTTAGCATTCAATCCAGATGAGAAATGAATGAAATTAAGTGATTTGTGTTATTTTGCCGGATTCTCCAACAACTTTATTCCATATTGCCAAGCTTAACATATTTCGTTGTTGCTGCTTCATTTAAATAATTTACATTTGTTAAGTTGTATACTGCGATCCGTAAAATACAATTTTGTCTCGTATCTTAGTTTCTAAATATGTAGAAAATGTATGCTTAATAAGAGATATAATGAAGATATATTTACTGTAAAGCAAGTCAAAATTTCATAACCTTCAAATTAGAAGTTACACTGCAAACATAATAACGTGTCTGCGTCTAATAAAAATAAAAATCTACACCCAATGACGTTGTTTACTATTAAAGCACGAGATGCAAATAAAATATGACGCGAAATTGTTATTCGCGTATCCCACCTTTCGTACGATGAGTAAATAAATGAGAGTATGACGAGACCGGTTTAATCGAATTAAATTTAAAATATTCAACCGCGTCGACCGTTTAAATTTTGCAAGCGAACACCGGCTGAGTGCTTTTCCGACCAACGGCAAACGTCCGCAAGTCGAAGGAGCATCGCCGCCACCCACCGCCAAAAATAATAATAAAAAAAGAAAACGGATGAAAAGAAACAGAAAAAGGGAGAAAGAAGACGCGGACGAACTTTGGTCCTTTCCCGCGACTATAGCGGGTATAAAATTTGTAAGATATCGGCTCGGGCAATCGACTATTGGCTAGCTCCTAGACAAACCTCCTCGACGGGGCCTTCTGCATGTCCAACTCCGAGAAAGTTCGCGCTTCAAGGATCATAGTCACCGGGTGCACGTGACCGTGTTGATGCCAGTCATTGGTCGATTTGGCGGTCACGCACATGACAACACCAATACGAAGTGTACGCCCCGTGCACCTGTCGACCTGTTTTTGTTTGTTATTTCCGCCATTTTCTTATTCAATAACCTCTAGAGTGGTAGAGAACACGAACTCTCTCGGTGCGCCGGTTGCAACCTGTCTTCTTATATGTATGTTTCGGTACGGGACGTCTTTCGGAAGCTGGAAAACATGTCGCGAATAATGAGAGGTTTCCCGGATGAAAACACCTGCCGGAAAATTTCCTATTTCCCAGTTGTGTTGTATTTACGTGTGGGATACGGCTCTTAAGGATTATAGCAAGAATTACATTTTGACAATTTTTAGCTAGCTTTTTTTTTTAAATTAAGCATTGTTTAACGAATAGAAACCTGCTTTGGTTTCAAGTAAATGGAAAATAAGTCTTTTTTGAGTCACATAAATTGATATAACGTGTACAAAATATATTTTTACATTATTTTAATTTTAATTAAAAATAAATTATTTAATTACTTGTCGCGTGGGCTGCAGCCCGTTACATGTGTAAGGGTGGCTATTATACGCGATAGATCCTTATTTTTTTCGAATTTAGTTTCTTTCTATTTGTTAATATACGAAGATGGGAATACGAAAATAAAATTTCTTGAGTGTATTATTTTATTGGAAAAGAACATTCTTTGAATCTACAATTTGGTTTAATCCAAGGAAGTTAACAGACATTTTTCTCTTGTAAATCTTCTTATGGGTGCGGTGAAACATACCCAGCTAAGTTTTTTTTTTTATTAAAAATAATTCAGCGCCAAATAAATATTTTTTTTATTAAAACTATTTATTAAGCAATGTAAAATTATTTATGAAAAACACCATAAATGATCGCAATGACAAGCCAGGTAAAGGTCAATTCTGCTTTGAACGTGTTGCATAATTTTGCGCAGTATTGCAGCTGGAATTTGTGCAATTTCTTCGCGAATATTTGCCTTTAAGTCTGCTAACGTCTGTGGGCGATTAATGTACACTTTGCTTTTCAAATATAGCCACAAGAAAAGATCTGGTACCGTTAGATCAATATCTTTCAATTCTTTTACCCGCAGTGGCATATATTCGTTCGATGATTCGTTCAAAGCATATTTCGCACGAAATAGTGACATTTTGATTAAGCTACACGTTCTTTTAAATAAGATAAGGGTTTTCCATTCCACAAAAATGATCATTTTGCTTGTTAGCAAGACTAGAAAGGCAAAAATTTGCTTCGACGCTATTATAAAATTTTGCCAAAAATTGGATACTGTTGTTCCATTGAGTTTGTAACGATTTGTACGTATTGCAAACGTATTTAACTAGCAATTGGCCGTAGTTTGAACACAAGTTTCAATTTTGTATCAACTCTTCGTGCAAAACTCTTCTTAACGTCGGCTCAAGCAACTCTAATTGCGCCTCATGTCTTCCTGTGGAAGCTTTTGGTTCTGCCTGGACATCATCTCGAACAAGCACAATATTTTCATTTAAACGAGCGGAACGAGATTTACCAGTATAAGGTTTGCGAAACGTTCTCTGTGTGGAGCACTTCCTTTATGTATCCTTTTATAGTTTTTTTATTTTCAAAGCTTCTCTTTATCGTCAGTACAGTACAATTAGCAAAGCTCTAGTAATTAATGAATTTGTCTTATATTTAGTAATATTAAAGAATATATTTTAATACCAGTTTAATTACGTTTAAAGCTAATCTATGCTTGCTGTTTGTGACGAAACTGTGGATGAGCTACATGGTAGTTTTATTTAAGTTTATATTTATAAATAATTTTTTAAACATAAGAATTTATAAACATTTTTGGAGGACGCAAACCGTTGCAATTGGATTCGTCCGTACAATTACGTACGTCATGGATTTCAATACAATTTAAATGGGAACATTAGCATCAGTATTAGTATTAGTATCGTGGGGCAGTTGCACAAAAGCGTTTGGTTACTGCGTCCTTGATAGATCTATTAATAAACCTTAGTATTAATCTAGGATCTTCATCCTTCAGTTCAGTAGATGTCAGATACCGAGTGCTACTGATGGTAACACATTCACATAGAATGTGTTCTGCCGTTTCCAGATCTTCTAGGCATAGACGACAGATTTGATCTTCAGCTTTTTCTGTATTGTAATAGATGATATTTTAGAGCTGCATGACCTTTCCTGAACGATAGCACTATCTTTGCTGTCTTAGGCGAGCCTGATATGAATGCTTTCGCCTTTTTTTGTCCTGGAACATTTTCCTAGTACGAGGTCCTCCCATGCTTTAATTACTTGTTTTATGTAGCTCTGTTGTAGGACACAGGAGGGATTAGAACCGATGGAGCGCATATTAGCTGCTTCCCTAGCCAACTTGTGTGCCTTTTCATTGCCTTCGATCCCTTTATGGCTTGAGACTCATCGCAAAGTAACGTGTTCTTTTTATGTCCTAATTGCATTAAATTGTGTATACATTCGTGAATCAGACCAGATTGGTATGAACAGGCTTTGGTAGCCTTCAGAACTGCCTGAATATAGTTATGGTTGCGCCTCGCATTCCAATCTCGAGGTTCTTTATGACGTACAAGCTCAGAGCAGATATCTCTGCTTGAAATATGTTCGTGTGGAGGCATTTTAAGGTGGCAGTTAGGCCCACTAATGCCTATACTTCTTACATCACAATTGAGGGTCAAATTCGAGTTCATTTTACCCAATTCCACATTTTCATTTTATTTCATTAGAGCTAATCGGAGAATAGGATCCGAGAGCAGACGCTGTGTTAATGATACTCCAACTTTTACAGATTTACCCAAGCGTCTTAATTAAAAGTAGTTAATATTAATGGAAAGTCGAGTACCTATTCAAGTTTGGTTATTTAATCAAGTGCTACATATTTGACATCCGATTTAAGTTATTCCTGATCCAGTCATTCACATTACTCTGCGAAGATCTCCCTGTAAGTAACATTGAATCTAGAGGAGACCCGTTCCGTTCAGATTGTGCTTTTTCGATTAGTTCTACAGGCAAACTAATCAAAAAAATAAATAAAGAACATTTACGGGTTTTAAGCACACATTTATGTTTATTTGTGTTTATTCTGTTATTATTGTTTACATGTTAAATAATTTATTAATTCTAAATACGCCCGTTTAAAATCAACCACTTCTAATATTTATTCGTATTCGGGAAGATACAGCGCGGGAGATTAAAAAATCCTGGCTGAAAAGGCGAACAATATTCCTTAAGTAGTTAATAACTTAAGGGGGCTGTGAACAGTTAAAATAGCTTAAAGGATGGCCCTTTTTTATATATTTTTTTCTTCTTAATAAGAGTTTCTCTTTTGCCACGCTCACCAACGTTAGCTGACGAAGCTAGCAAGCCCCGAATAAATTATCAGGTAAAAACATAAGTTTAAAGTCCAATTCAATTTATTGCTCTCTCAAAAGAATTTTAAAAGGAAAATTAATATTATTGTAACATAGGAAATATTTCTACGAATGTGGAGATAATTTTATGTTCACCCACATAGACTAGCTGGACAGGGGTATTATAAAATAATTTTAAAATATTAAATTAAAGAGGTGTAGCGAACGTTCAGTGTCATCGACTTAAGCAACTAACGTTGTTTATTGCCGAATATTTTAGCAAGAGCTGGTGTTTATAGGGTCGATGAGAATTTTTGAAGGTACCTTCAGTACTAGATTTTCCGATGTCTGCCGATTTTCAAAAACAAATTTTCCCTTTTAAAGCAAATAAGAACACATAGCCTAAAACGTGGTTTTGCTTTGATGTTGCTTTAAAGGTCTCGAAGATAGAAGATGAATATTTCCAATTAACATTATTTTCCTGAATTTATTAACCCTTTATTTGGGTTTTACTATGGCTTATGTATATATATATATACAACAATATGCACAAACCTAACCATCAATCAAATCTATCGATTTTAGGTGTTGAATTGAAAAAAAGGGCACCATATGGAAAAACGTTTACAATTCGAGTATCATTAAAAGCTGCGGCCGGCGGTGAGCCTCCGCACGGCTGAGACAAAATAAACAATAACGCACGTAAAATTCGAATCTGTTTCAATGGTGACGTGACGCATTTACGATTGATGATCCAAAATTATTTTCGCGTTATTTTCATCGGCGGCGCGCATACCGACCTGCTCCAATTTTTCCCCATTTGCGTTGCTAAATATTAACGGATGCACATAATTATTATTGTATTAGTGGGCGCCTGAACGCGCTACGTTTTATAAACGGGATCCGTCCTCTACGAACAGGCCTTATCTAAATAGCAGTGGTGTGCACAGTTTTTACGTTATGTTGCTGGAATAATTCCATCGATTGAAAATTGAATTTTAGGTATAGTAAGTGTAAGTAATAATTTGCGAACTGGATTTTTTATTATTTGGCGGTTCCTTTACCGCCGCCACTGTCCTAATACCCACCCGGTTCCCTCTAAAACACATTTTCGCCGATACACTATACAACCGTTGCAGAACAGAAAGTGAACATTACATCATAAAGGTTATTAATTATTCGCAACTTCATTATCTGTGATATCTAGCGACGAGTTAATAGTGTTTAAATAAATGATTAGCAGGCAACACCTCTGGCGCGGCGAAACCGGAACGAAACCCGTGGAGAGAGGCCGTTTGTTTCCGGTTCGGCCGTCCGTACATAGTGCGGTGTGTAGCTGTACGTCGATAAAACAGATTGTATATCTTGATAGTGCACACCCGCTGAGGATCGCTTTTATATGTATTTCATATCGAAATCGGACGTCACGTATTGGTACCGGCGCAGCGAATGCCCGGGAAAATGTTATATTATCTGTTCCAGATAGCCACATATAATATGTAGGTGTATCGAACCTAAAATATGGAACAAGCCATCAACTGTGGGAGCAACACATTTTCTGTGAAATAACATCCACCTATAACTAATGTATAAACATTTATTGTTTTACATGGAATAATACGATGTAACGTTTTGATTTTCGCTAACGAATAGGATATACTGTATTTGTTCAATAACAGCATCAGCAAAATAAAGAGCATTCCTTCAGATGTTTGAATTTAAGCGGAAGTCGATTACTTCAACAATTTATGTTGTTTTTATATGATTTCTAGGTTATAACTTATAAGAAAATCGATTTATTTGTTCATAAAATTTTTAAATTGTATTTCAAAGGATACGTTGAAAATATATTATTTCCACGAAAATTAAGAAAGGTCTATTTCTGTTGTTTCATTTGCAAATTAACCCATATGTTAGATATGCAAGGAGGAACAGAAAGGAAGATCTTTCTTCACTACAAAATCTTTTCAATAACTTCTAATTAAGGTTGCCATGCCCCACAAACAGACCTATGAAAATATCCATCTTGGAAGCAAATAACCTAAGAATTTAACAGTTTTCGTGGTACAGCTACCAGGACTGTAAAAGTATTGAGGCTGAAGTAAGAGAAAACTCACTCACAATAAGTACACTGCCGAGATTTTGGTTTTGGTTTTATTTTTTTTGCCTTTTCCTTTTTTTACGTTTTTCTTTTAGAATTTTTGATTCTGTATCTGGATCCTGTTCCGGTTTTTATCGGTTCTGGATTTTTTCTTGATATCATTAGTTATCTTTCCTACCAGAAGATCTTGATTTTTACGTTAAACCACGTTCGCCAAATTTTTCAGAAAAAGATTAAGTATCTAAAGTGAGGTACGGCGTATATCTACAATATTTATATCGTGAAAGTTGTCTTCGAAACGTTTACGTAAACGATCCAGAATATAGGCTACATCTTTTGAAATAGGAAATTTCATATCCGTTTCCAGTTTAATCTAAAGTGTCAGGAAAATTTCAGAAAGATGCTTTAATTATTCGTAAAGATACTTTTAATAGAAATGACCCTGTACATAATTATTTTAACAAGTTTTACCTTCTTAATTGCAAATAATAGCTAATCCCGAAAATTCCAAACTTAATGTCTTTCTTTAAATACAACAATTTATTTGTTTCTTTTAAAACAAACTATTATTTCCTCGCTAATTTCTTCTTATAGCCCCATTCTTAAATACTATACGTATAAGATAGACTGGCTGCATCTTGCCGACCATTATTCAAACTGACGTTTACTGCATTATGTAAATTGGACGCCCTTTTAAAAGATTTAAATCCGCGGGCATTTGTTTCCGCATGCAGTTTGCTACGGCTTGAACGTGCCTCGTCCTGCCCCATAAACTTTTAGGAGTCAAACTGCGGCGATAAATAATTGTTCAAAGTTTACAGCCACTATTTACTTCTGGCATAATTCACTAAGCCGTAAAGGCAAGGGCTCGCCAGAACTTTAAATTTCCTAAATATTGTTTTCGTAAGCGTTTCTTAGGTGGATATATAAAATTTACAACAACGGTCATTAAAATATCCGTTTGGATGTACCTGCATTATTTTCTTCGTTTGAATAGTCATGTTATGAAAATGAAGGAATTACGTTGTTTAATATTTGAATTGCAGAAATAAAAAGAACTAAACCTACAGCACTAAACTATATGAAGATTAGATGAACCAATTTCTATTATGCGAGAGGAATTTGATATGATTGCGGATCTGTTTGAAAATTGGTTTACCAAAGAACTGCGGCCTTCTTTACCTCCAGCAAGTGTTATTCTAATGGGCAACACCGGCTATCATTCACGGCAGCTTATTAAAATACCAAATAAATCGAGTACAAAGTTTTCCATATTTCTGGAAGAAAATCTATTGTATTTTGAAGAAAGTTCCACAAAGAAACAACTTCTCGCAGCAGCTGCTGCTATTATTGTGTTTTTAATCCTATTGAACTAATTTGGAATCGGTTAGAGCAATTGAGAAAATTGACTATTTGCAGTATCTACTTACACTGCCGTTCAGTGAAGTTCGGTCATATAATAAAAATCTATTATATCACACTGTATACAATTATTAATACATAAAATTAGAAAAATATTAAGCATACACTCTTTTCTAAGGGATTAAAGCCATAAATTATTATGTAAAGTAGAAATATTGCGACAACCACAATAAAGTCCCTTTTATTATCATTCCGAGAATTTCTCGGAAGTGCCGATCTTTTGAAACGGGTCGTTTCGGGATTATTAACGAACAATACATTTAGGAAATATACCGCAGTATCATTCTTGTTTATTTATCACGGGCGAAAAGATATAAATTTGCTTCGTTTTACTGTTAAATGTGTGTTGGTGTGCATCTGTCGTTTTTGCGCGAAAGTTTTAAGAAAATTTACTTCAAAATGGCACGTGGCAAGCCTACCAGTGTAGAAAAACGTTCGCGCATTATTACGCTGTTCGAAGAAGGATATTCGGGGCGACAAATTGCTGAAAAAATAAATATGAGAAGTTCAACAGTAAATGACATCATAAAGCGATATCGGACAACTGGAACTATAGAAAATCGTGTTCGTACCGGAGCATCTAGGAAAACAACAAAAGCTGAAGATTTGAGAATTGTATTATTAAGCAAACGCAATAGAAAATTAACAGCGCCACAAATAGCAGCCGAAGTCAATCGCGGGCGTGAAGAACAAGTTTCGGCGAGTACGGTAAAACGTCGACTTCAACAAGCGGACCTTCATGGACGCATTGCCATTCGAAAACCCTTATTACGTCGGGGCAACAGAGCAAAACGGCTACAGTGGGCCCGTTCTCATCTAGATCGGTCGCTAGATGATTGGAAACACGTGCTTTGGAGTGACGAGTCAAAGTTTGAGGTTTTTGGGCAAAATCGACGAGTTTATGTCCGAAGATCTAAAACCGAAAAGTGATCCGGAACTGCGTTGTGCCTACAGTGAAGCAAGGGCGTAGTTCTGTGTTAGTGTGGGGATGTTTCTCCTTTGCTGGGACGGGAGATTTATGCAGAGTGCAGGGTGTAATGAGGAAGGAAAATTATTTTGTAATACTCCAGAATCATGCAGTGCCATCAGGATTGCGTATAATAGGCCGTAACTTTACATTCACGCATGACAACGACCCAAAACACACTGCGTTAGTGTGTAAGAACTATCTAAAGGAGCAAGAAGAACAGCACGCCCTGAAAGTAATGACATGGCCCCCATAAAGCCCAGATTTGAACCCGATAGAGTTGTTGTGGGATGAACTAGATAGGAGGATCCGAAAAATATGCCCAATTTCACAAGAACATTTACGGAATATTCTGCAACATGAATGGATTAATATTCCACAATCCGGTTTAACAAAACTTATCGAAAGAATGCCTAGAATAGTTCGAGCGGTGATTAACAGCAAAGGAGGTTTTTTCGATGAAAAAAAAAATATAATGTTCAGTAGTTATATTAGGCCGGAATAACTTTTTATTTATTTATTTTTGTCTTTTTTACCTGTACATACAATAAAATTGCATTTTCTTTTTAGTTTCGTTTGTTTCTGTAACCTTTTCATGTTTTTTACCAACTGCAGTGTACATTCAATTCTGCAATTTATAATACACCAAATTTCAGAACAGAACCAGTTAAACATTTAGCAAAACACGATTTTGAAATTACCAAATCACCAATAACTGTACAAAAGATTTTGTGAAGTATTAGGACAATATGATGACCTACATACTTACCTATTTTCCAACAGTTTACTATATTTCTGTAGTGTTTTATAGACACTTATTGTACCACAAGCATAATAGCCTAACAATAGTGTAGGCGTATACGCATAGATGCTAAACCATGGCGTACATATATAACTTGTAAAAATTCCATCCATCCACCTCTGAATCCAACTTCACATCATACGCGGCGTAGTTAGCCGCATCCTTTTTCAATACCGGCAGATCCAGAATCAGCCAGACCGAAATGGATATGAGGGTCGTGGCCGACACGAGTAAGGAGTCAGGGTGAAGTTACAATAGCGTGCCGGTTCATTGCTTATCACGACCAGATGGCGTATAAATCGCAGCCGGGCACTAGATGCCAGCAGCAGACCTTCCCAGCCCAGTTACAGTACTTAAACGTAGCCGGTACAATAATTGGAAATAATAATAGTCGGCGTTTTCCTCTCTTCGGTTAAGATTTGATTGAGTTGATTCAACTCTCTTTCTCTGTCATCCGATGTTTGATGTAGCACCGGTGTTCGGTCTCTATCCTAGATGCGTTAGATGATCGCAATCCCAGCGATGGAATTTCGATATTTTGATGGCGATTTTTATCGTCCCGACGATCTGAGGAAGAGGTGTTATTACAAGGGACATATAAGTTAATCTAGTTTCTAATTTCAAGTTTTCGTTGTCAGATCCTATCAAACCCTATCAACTATGCGCAAATATACAGCGGGTTCACTTACTGCGTGGACGGAAGATAATCCACCGTTTACAAAATGGCGATAAAATTTTGCATATTTCTCTACCTATTTTCTTATGGCTAAGATGCGTCGTTCTTTAATAAATTAAATATGGAGCTACGTAAATCGTATTGTGCGTATTGTCGAAAGAAAAAATACTCAGTCGAATAACATTTGAATGCTTGTATCGATGAAATGCTTACTTGGATTAAACATCAAATTCATAATAAATCATAAATTCTCGATACCTAACCGCAAAGGAATCATTGGAAACGAGAAGATCGATTAGCTTACCAGATTTGGCCGGTGCTTTGGGCCCTCACTAATCCCCAAGAAACTTTTTTAAAATCTCCAAAAAGCTTGTTCATTGTGTGGCAATCATCGCGGGAGGAACATATAGCGACAAAAGGGAAGATGTTATTTTTATTAATCACAAATTTTCGGATGCGTTTACTTCAAAAACTCGTCCTTTTTATTATGGTTTACTATTTACTTGTCCATTTAAACTAGAATATGTCTCAATTATTTGGTATACGTTATACTGTTACTGTTAATTATCAATCCAACGGCTTCAGAAGCGATTCCTGAAATATTTATCCCACAAATCTGATGGTACACTCCCCGACAAAAACTTAGACGCGGTAAGATGTTTTACGGGTTTTAAGGGTTACAATATTTCTTTGCGAAACTAGCAAGATATCTGATTAAGTTTTTATTCGTAAAAGTGAAATAAACTTAAAAATATCTCCTCCAGTAATATATGAACTAAATAAGAAATTATTATTCCAATGTTTAAACAATTTCTGCGACAAAAATTTAGACGCTTTGTTGCAAATGTAAGACGAAAATCAACAAATGAGTGATCGGTAATGCGTAGATCCTCCATTGTTCTTAATCACTTCCAATAGTCTGTCATTAATAGATTTATATAAATTTAATGCATAATTTTGAGGGATATTCTGCCATTCAGTCACTATTGAAGTTTCCAGTTCCTGTACCGTGAAATATTGACGGCCTCCGCCATAAACGCGACGTGCCAATTCACCCCGCATGTTTTCAATAATGTTTAAGTCTGGTGACCGTGCCGGCTACTGTAAAGTTTTAATCTTTTTCCCTTTAAACCATTCAGTAATGGGTTTTGCTTTATGAATTGGCGCGTTATCTTGCTGAAAAACAAAATTGCGCCCGGCCCATTGGTTTCCAAAACGTAGAAGATTGTCACGCAATAAGTCTTTTACGTCACAGATGTCATTTTGTTTGTGCAAAACACTATCCCACTTTTATTGCGAAATCCAATCGCTGCCCATATCACCACAGATCCACCCCCTAATTGTCTGGTCATTTTCACTTCTGGTTCTTTTCTCAGATCATGATAATAATGCGAGTACCCATCCGGTCCGTCCAAATTAAAACGTTTCTCATCGGAAAATATAACTTTTTCCCATTGTTTCTTCCAGGATACGTGTTCTTCAGCAAATCTCAACCTCGCTTCTTTGCGTTTCGCCGAAAGTGGCGGTTTTCTCAACATTTTCTTCGGTGATATTACCGGTGACGCCTTTAAAATCTTTTGAACATTACGCACGTGCGTTTGTACCCTGTTTTGCAATAACTCTCGCCGACGCAGAAGAATTGGATGTACACCGCTCACTTACAGCTTTCGGTGGCCCCTGGCCTTTTGGTTTTGCCGTAATTTTCCGGATCTTTTAGGAAATTTCTAACGCAATGATCGCTTCTTCGTAACCGACGAGCAATTTCCTTCTTCCTAACACCATCCTGGTGCAAGGCTAGAACTTTACCCCTTTCTATCAAGGATAATTGCTTTTTTCTACCCATATTGCAAACACTTTATAAAATATAATTTCTCGTGGTGAAATGCGTACACTTTACCAGCACAACCGCTGCATATAAAGAGAAGTACCAAATTAAAACATTTTTGCTTATATTAATGTAATAAATGCACAGGGTCTAAATTTTTGTCGCATTTAAAATTCCTATTTTGATCTGGGAAAATCTCAATTACCCCTCATAAAGCAATAAACACCCAGAAATATCTATAAATGGACTGTTTACATAACAAGTATTAATAACCCTCATTTACATCTTATATAATGTCTATAAACTTTGTTTCGTAAATAGAAACGGTACTGCGTCTATGTTTTTGCCGGGTAGTGTATGTGCGGAGAATGTCGACTCTTCCCTCCTTTCTCATGGGTCACAAGATACTATTTGTATAAGGACTGTGGGGTAGTATGGCAAACAACACTAAAGCATCGGTACACTCCGCATCACACAAGTTTTAACTAATTAATCCGGGACAGCTGTTTCGAGGAAGCGTGGATCCTCAGTATCACCTGTATGACCAAACGATGTGAGAAAAAAACTCTAATTCCCACGTGCCTGTTCTATCGATTTGAACAAAGTAATAAGAACGGTATAGATGGATATAAAGGTCAAGTATATTCATTAATGACAATTACTACAGATATTATTGCAAAGAGATTGCTTTTTTCTCTTCGTTACAAAAGATTAAATTGCCTAGTATTGTTTGTATAGCCCCCTTATCGTAAAATACCGTCTAAATTCGAAAAATCAGTACATTTTCAGGTAAAATATTCCGTTTTCTAGCTTTCTGTTAGATCGCAATACATTTAAGGCAAAAGATTCTTGAATTTCACTTGTATATACGTCGGGAAAATATGTACATTTTACATTACTCCCTGACAGAAATCTCCTTCGATCTAACAGGTTGGATGGATGATGATGAAAGACTTCATTCTCAATGCGTATACCCAGAGGTCGGTATAATGCCAGAAATGTCAGTTAAGTTTTCGAAAATGTTTTTCCCTCTTGGGGAATATAAATACATGTACACAGAGACGTACAGGATCACGATTATATAGAAGAATATCGTGTTCAACTACAGTAAGAAATTATAAAAGAATTTTTTCGCGGATTTCGGGATTATTTAAGGATAATTAGTTGAGAGGAACGCACGTCATTATTGTAACAATGCGTATTTGAAGAGACACGTTGGCTCCGTATGCGAATACCATGTTGCTCGAATTGCGTCCGTACAATTAGAATTGATACAATCCGATTGCATTCACGTCAAACACGCGTCGGGACTATCTGTAACGCTAAATGGACAATACTGGGATGTGACTATTAAAACGGATTGGTGCAAACTATAGCACTTCATTATTCCGTCTTGTTTACCGTTCAATGATTGGTCTTCTGAGGCTGGAGTTGTACATAGAGAACATTGCTAGTCTATATTGCCGTAAAGTTCCTATTCTAAGTTAATCAAAAAGTATATTAGAAAACGAGTTCCATAGGATGGCATTTTGTTGTGCGTGCCTGTACAATAGCGTACGTTTCAATCATTGTAATTGCAAGAAAAATGCATAATTTGTTGCAGTTTAACATAGAAACTTTGTCATTGTTCAAATAATTGTTGCATTTCAATGAGTCAAGTATGATGCATACTGTCGCACTATTGTTGAAAAAATGCAAGTTTATTGTAGTAAACGTTACAAGTTATTCGTCATTCTTGTTTTCTACAATATTGTGTCACTGGTTAGTACAAATTGTCCGGCTCATAGATTCTGTAACTACTTGTAGTGACATTTGCTACAACTACCATCTTCCTAAAATCTTTCTGGTCATCAGTAGCGTGCCGTATTCCAATGGGTATTAAAATGTTTTTTTTTTAATGGGTCACTCTATATTTTAATTAATCGTCGACACAAAATAAAAAAAAAAGAAAAACAGAAGGATAAAGTAAAGTATAGGAAAAATTTCCTTGCTTGAAATGAATTGCAAAATTAGGTATCTCAAGTGCCCCCCCCCCCAGGATCTTGTGGGTTTACAGATTTTACAAATTTTAGTATTTTTTTTAAGTTATTGAATGAAATACAACAAACAATTAATAAAACTAAAAAAAAAAAAAAAACTGTACCTTAAAGGTAAATTTCTGTATAATTTAAAACAAAAAAAATATTGTTTTTTTTTTCCACCACCCCTAGGGTCGGCACGAAAGTTACTGTAGCACTTATCTGTCGTTTCTATTGTAATGTCACCCTCGGCAACCTGGTCTCTCCAACGGGGGGAGGTCAGACGTGCTCCGTATTCGGTATTCGGATGTTAGGCCGGAATACGCCCTCAAAAGAACAATAATTCGGGTCTTGCGCCCTCCAAAAGTTCATTGAGACAGGTCCTGGATAAAATTCGCTCTCCAATAGAACACTAGGACGGGTCTTGGATAAAATGCGCCCTCCAAAAGAACACTAATACAGGATTAGAGTTCTTCCTTACGCAAGGGTTGGGTCAAACGGCGCAGTTCGCACGCTAAGCCGTACAAAATTACATCTACAACCACTATGTTCGAAACTCAAAAAAACTCAAACTGAGTAAACTGTTCACTTTCTCTGGGTGAATTTAAAGCCGCAATATAAGCGAAAGGCGTTCCTCGAGGCAAAATTAAGTTTCTATGCCAGAGAGAACTTCGGGACACACCCAACTCGTAAGATGACTTAACGGAAAGAGCGCTTCAAAATTGTTAAATCTCACGTTCTAGAATAAAATAATTTTTGTGATAAAACAAGAAATTTAGAAAAGTAAAGATAAATGGAGACAAATACACTTATGTAAAATCTTCCCGAGTATTATCGAAGCAATAAATGAAGTAAAAATGCTGCAAAATCCGATCAAATAGAATTTTAATAACGATAATTCGCACGGTACGAAATGGGCTGCCTGGCTATAAAACAAGTTGAAAATGCATCGGAAGGAAAAGTACGCAAGATAACCAAAATACAGGATGGCTGCAAAAATTGCACGTAACAAGTTCTCGAAGAGTACCTATTTTTTTATGCAACATGGCATACCTCTAACTTTAGCGGTTTCGCTGGTATAACATTTTCTCCTCACAGTCAGATCATCGTTTGAATTTTTTTTGTTTGGTAAAAACTAAATTACACCGGTGCTTAATTTTTTTTTCAAGTGATTTATGGAGAGAAGATAATTCTTGATTGACCTTCGCAAATTCTAACATTTCAAATGGCACGCCCCTAAAAAAAATTATATCGTTGAATACTCGAAATTCCAAGTTTTCCATCGGTATCAAAAAAACAACACATTTCATAACAAAATTTTTAAAAGAGAAAAAGTTTTTACTGCAATTTTTTCGGAAAATGTCCTTTTCCGAAATCAAGTTTGTTCTGATAAAACAAAAAAGAAAAAATGTGGTAAACATGGTGTTTATTCAGCAATATTGTAAGATTTGTTAGCTAATATCAGAAGGGCACCTTCAGAGACCCTCTTAACGCCTCACATTCAAATTAACAAGCGTTTCTAATACTTGAGTAAAAATATGCGAATAAATAGGTTGGAAAATCTAGCTACCTAAACTAAATGTTCGAAATGTCGACCTTCCCGTTGGAGGAATAATCGCAACTTCGACTCACAGGCCCTAGACATCGCCCTAAGGACTTTTGGGATACAACGCGGAAAGCCGCGCCAATCTTTTCTTGCATATCCTCAGCTGTAATTGATACCATGCTGTAGACCTCGTTCTTGATGTAGCCCCAGAGAAAAAAGTCAGTGGGAGTGAGATCTGATCTTGTCGGCCACCTTGTTGGTTAAATTTGGAAACCTTTCATGAAGATATTCCCGAACGGTACGACTATTATGTGCAGGAGCTCCATCGTTTTGGAAAACCATCTATCGTCGAGCGGCTAAAGGGACATTTTCCAAGAGTTTAACCAAGATGTTGCGAAGGAACTTTAAATAATTATTGCCGTTCAAGTTCCCGTCAAAGAAGTAAGGACCAAGTAGGTATTCCCCCAGTATGCCACCCCAAACACTGAGTGACGACCTTTGCTGGTGGTTTCCAGTTCTCACGAAGTGCCGGTTTTCATTCGCGTAATAATGAAAGTTGTGCCCCATTTTTATGGAATGTCGATTCATCGGAAAATAACACGCGCATAAGACATACTAGTGTTGCTACTAACTTCACGGAAAATGATGTGAGGATTTTCAACAGCCGCCTCCGCGCTTCAGAACTTGCAATTCATTATCTTCGGTCAAAACTGGCTTCGTTCTAACTCTCTTTCCAACACTTTTTGAAACGCTTATTTTTACTGTTTCTTTTGACAATTGCACTTCTTTTGTTTTATCATGACAGACTTGGTTAAAAGAAACGTATGTTTGATACGCCACTGAAATACGGTAGGCCACTGATGACCAGAAGTAATTATGCTTAATTAGACTTTTTTCGATATCTTGTATAATAGAGGAGCTATGGTTCGAGGCGTTTTAGGTGCTACACCCTGTATACTCTGTATAAACGGGACGATACCTCTAACTTGGATTACCAATTGTGTAAACTTTAATATAATCTCCATTATAGCGAATTAATTTTTTTGGTGTAGGTCTTACAATGGTATTATTTTTTCGCTGCATCGAGAGTGCACCTATTCTTCCCGGCTGCTTTTTCAATATCTTTTATGTTCTGAACCTAAATAATTTTCACTACAAAAATTCTTAAAATTCTACTAACCGTACCATTATTTTTAACTTATTGTCTATATAACTAAATGTTAAATATTAATTATTAATATAATATAAATTTGTTTATAGATGCATTAAATATGTTCTGTACACTGTCATCTTTCAATTAAATTCCTCAAATAAAAAAAAATATTTAACGTTTGGTTATTATTACATACATAATCGTATAACACATCGGAATGAGTATCTAAAATGAATATAAACACATTTATTACCGCTTTTAAGGTAAACTTCGTTGTCAGCAAGTTTTTCCAGAACGAGAGATGTAAACCCGTCACTTTCCGCAAAAATATTTTATAATGTACGTTAGCCGTGTGCTGTTCTTTTTTCCGCGTTCATTTGTTAGCTGACAAAACGGGCAAATAAACATTTTAATATAGGTACAACGGTGTACAGGTTACATTTTATCTCGCGCTTTTAACGCCCGTGTTTTACTGCTATTTGTATATGTAAGAGCTGTTAATTGTAAACGTTATTTAGATAAATTTTATGCTTTTGTAGCGCGTATATAAGAATTTTGATCACCAACTAACACGTTTATACAAACGAAGAAAACGATGTCAAAGGAATTACTTTATAAACCGGTTTTATTGATGTAATGCAAATGCTTATTACATCAATGAATAAAATTGTTGTAATGATAAATCGTTGCATCAATGTTTAGTGCTAATGACGTAGAAATAAAGTAACAAATAGAATTTTACTGTGCGCAATCTTTCGATTTTTAAGCGAGTATCTTTTTAAACCCAAAAAGATACTTTTGAAAATTTCAGCCACATTGGGATCCTCAGTTATTGTTTAGCAGTTGTTTTTGTCAGTTGCTGTTAATGTTTCTGTAAAAAAATGGAAAAAATCGAGTTACAGGCCGTCATTAACTCTTTGTGGAAGAAAAGCAATGCATCTACGCAGCCGAAATGAACGGATTATTTGTCACCGGATAGCTGAATTTAAATGTGATCGTATGTACCAGCTCGGGCGGTGACGAAGGTTCAAACTGCAACCACCACAGATTACATCGAAAAAGTTCACCAAATGGTATTAGACGACGGTTAGAGAGAGTAATAGAACGGCCAGCTTAATGAAGTGTATTACAATGACTGCTTATTTCCGAATAAATTTCTTCGCGTAGAGTCTTAGTGAATAATTCGTACCACGAAGCTATCTTAAGTCGCGCGAATCTGGGATAAATAAAGAAATAAAAACGTTGTTGATTAATTAAATTAAAGACATTGATTTAAAATATTAACAAAGGTTTATTATAGGCGATATTAAAAGCGAGATAATTACATTTAAAAACCAGGAATTAAAAATAACAAAGGAGTAAAATGTGAAAACAAGATTTCACTGATAAAATGGGGCCCCCAAAAATAATACAGATTGAATGTTAAATTGTACCAAATAGCGAGAATTTATATTAATAAAATTATTTAATTTGAACAACATAGAACCAAAGATTAATATGCAGTGAATATGAATACAAGAGGATGATGTGATGCTGTTCTTCGATTGATGGCTTCGGATGGAGCAGGACAGTCGTCTTCTCGGGTGGCAGATGAATTGCGGTTCCCAGGCGACGGTGACCAATTTCTTTGTACATTTTTGTACGTTATGGTGGTATAATTAATCCATTTATGCTTAATTTCGGGTTTTTAATATTCTTTTAAACTACTTTTTTTTTCCCTTAAAATACACATGGCAAGCTTAAGGTAGAAAGGTGTTTGGTTGTAATTTAAAAATAATTAGTGGTCAAAGTACTTGCAAAGAAATACGCTGATTTGTGTATGATATTGTTGCCAAATGTACACTGCCGTTCAGAGAAGTTCGGTCAGTTGGTAAAAAACATGAAAAGGTTACAGAAACAAACGAAACTAAAAACAAAATGCAATTTTATTGCATGTACAGGTAAAAAAGACAAAAATAAATAAATAAAAAGTTATTCTGGCCTAATATAACATACTGAACATTATATTTTTTTTTTCATCGAAAAAACCTCCTTTGACCACCGCTCGAACTATTCTGGGCATTCTTTCGATAAGTTTCGTTAAAGCGGATTGTGGAATATTAATCCATTCATGTTGCAGAATATTCCGTAAATGTTCTTGTGAAGTTGGGCATATTTTTCGGATCCTCCTGTCCGGTTCATCCCACAACAACTCTATCGGGCTCAAATCTAGACTTTGTGGGGGCCATGTCATTACTTTCAGGGTGTGCTGTTCTTCTTGCTCCTTTAGATAGTTCTTACACACTAACGCAGTGTGTTTTGGGTCGTTGTCATGCATGAATGTAAAGTTACGGCCTATTATACGCAATCCTGATGGCACTGCATGATTCTGGAGTATTGCAAAATAATTTTCTTTCCTCATTACACCCTGCACTCTGCATAAATCTCTCACCCCAGCAAAGGAGAAACATCTCCACACTAACACAGAACTACGCCCTTGCTTCACTGTAGGCACAATGCAATTTGGGATCACTTTTCGGTTTTAGATCTTCGGATATAAACTCGTCGATTTTGCCCAAAACCCTCAAACTTTGACTCGCCACTCCAAAGCACGTGTTTACAATCATCTAACGACCAATCTAGATGAGAACGGGCCCACTGTAGCCGTTTTGCTCTGTTGCCCCGACGTAATAAGGGTTTTCGAATGGCAATGCGTCCATGAAGGTCCGCTTGTTGAAGTCGACGTTTTACGATACTCGCCGAAACTTGTTCTTCACGACCGCGATTGACTTCTGCTGCTATTTGTGGCGCTGTTAATTTTCTATTGCGTTTGCTTAATAATACAATTCTCAAATCTTCAGCTTTTGTTGTTTTCCTAGATGCTCCAGGACGAACACGATTTTCTATAGTTCCAGTTGTCCGATATCGCTTTATGATGTCATTTACTGTTGAACTTCTCATATTTATTTTTTCAGCAATTTGTCGCCCCGAATATCCTTCTTCAAACAGCGTAATAATGCGTGAATGTTTTTCTACGCTGATAGGCTTGCCACGTGCCATTTTGAAGTAAATTTTCTTAAAACTTTCGCGCAAAAACGACAGATGCACACCAACGCACGTTTAACAGTAAAACGAAGCAAATTTATATCTTTACGCCCGTGATAAATAAACAAGAGTGGTACTGCGGTATATTTCCTAAATGTATTGTTCGTTAATAATCCCCAAACGACCCGTTTCAAAAGATCGGTACTTCCGAGAAATTCTTGGAATGATAATAAAAGGGACTTTATTGTGGTCGTCGCAATATTTCTACTTTACGTAATAATTTATGGCTTTAATCCCTTAGAAAGGAGGGTATGCTTAATATTTTTCTAATTTTATGTATTAATAATTGTATTCAGTGTGATATAATAGATTTTTATTGTATGACCGAACTTCACTGAACGGCAGTGTACACTTCTTTTAAGTAAGCCGTATGTCGACGCAATCGTGGCATCGCCCTACCAGACGATTTTCCGTGAATTTCCAATCATCGTATGTAACGGGTTACATCCTCTTCATGTACTCTCCTTGCATACTGCATCCATACTCGAAACAAATTAAACGGAGGAGTAACGAACAAAGCTCCACAAACTGTACAATTCCCCTCTAGAAAGTTTTTATAGACAGGTGCTTCGCCCATTGGAAGTAAATACGTTGTTAATCTTAAAATCCAAACTTTCAAAGTGGCGCGTATTTGTACCGAAATTTTCGTTGAATATAAATTTTACGCGTCCCTATTTTTAATCCCGGCTCGTTAACGTATCTCTATTCGCCCGTTTCCACCTTTTCCCTCTAATATTTACACAAAATTCATTTTAAAAATCTACGCGCCGGCGACGCGTATCCGATTTTACGCTCTCTTAAGACGTTTATTGTTATTTTTGAACGTGCCTCGACGTAAATACCCCCATCGCGAACGAATCGTCGCGCCGCGTCGCAGCGCCGCTTATAGATGGGTAGGTACGCGAAACTCATTACTACCCGATATCCGAGATAAGGGATTATTTCCATTAATGCCGGTACGCGAAACTGCCATTTCGCTGATATGTATCAGGCATATAAAGAGTACCTACCACTTGACGCATTTTAAAAACTCCAGTCGAGTACTCGCGGATGGCGGATATTATTCGAAATCCCTCGGTACATATTCTATGTATGGTATGTAGATATACCGTTGCTGTGTGCTTTTTTTTTTTTAAAACGAAGCGCCTGAAATATTTCAGCAACTAAAACGAAAATAAATAAAGCTCCAAAAAAACATGTCTACTTCCATTGTTCCATGCTTTAACAATAATTATAATAACGTTTATTGCCGAACAGAATACTATTTGCAACATTAACATAATAATGTTAACAATTAACATAAGGAGAAGCGTATAAAGAAGATGGCACCGAAGAACGTTTAGAATACACCTAAAGTGTAAAATAACGAGCGCCAGAACAGAATTTAGTATTAACGTAGGCGTATAGCGACCGTATAAAATCAAAACCGCAGAGGCCGGGAAGCGTACTTCGCCGGGGTTTAGAATTCTAATCGAAAAGCCTGGCATAATATACATGTATCACGCAATTTGCATCGTACCGTGGAATGTCCGCGGAATGTCCGATAATCTACACCGGACCGCCGTTACGTCATCACGGAATTCCGACCGAAGAGCTCCTGGACATCGTTCCCGCCGCACGTCTCCTACGGCGGCGTTATGCAATCGGTCGCCGCCGCCACCGGCCAGACATTTTTGCCATAACTACGTACCGTGCGTGGTAGAGGCGAGGTGGTCAACAATGGCCTGGGGGCCGCATATGCATAGAAGTTAATTCCTATATCGTATACACATACATATACGCATTATAGCGTATGTAACGGAGGTACATCCTAGAAGGCATTTCCTCTTTTGCCGCTCGTAAATTTATTTTACGTACGATCGCGGACAATGTAATGTGAACTTGAACAACATTGTTATATATACGAAGGGTGGACAATATTTATTGTTCCTGACACAGTAGGCGCTGGAATAAAGTATCCACGACAACGTAACATATTTGTTTCGAATTTCGAATCGCAATTCGAAGAGGTCTCTGTATATTTTCTAATTTATAACTTCAAAAAAAATGAACATTTCGCAGCGGCTTCGAACCTAATTTAGATTGTTCTCGTAGCTTGTAGAACTTTACAGGTACGGAACATCCTCGAAGCACATCTTTCTCCATTTTCCGTGCGCTTCACGAAATTAGCAGCGACTAGACAGACTCGTGTTTTGTCGACTCTTGGGGAAACCGGTAGAAAACACGAACCCATTTAAATGATACGAATAAACACGAGTCTCTGCGCACCGAAACTGGCGAACGGTACTTATCTTACAACTGGTCTGTTTGGAGTTCTTGCTGTATTCTAATAGAATAGAGGAAATGCAGAACGAATTCTTAAAGGCTGCGTTTTTTCGAATGTTTGAAGGTTAGAATACATTACGACATTGGTTGTCCGCTTTAAAAAATTTTAAATGACTTATTTGGATCAAGAAATTATTTTCTGGAACTAAGAAACTCATATATTTGGCTTAAGAAGATTACTTAGACAAAGAAATTATTTTAATTGGTATTCAAGAAGTGAATGTGACCCAAGGCCCAAGTCTCAACTGTTATATATTTATTGCCGAAGTCTATTTCCAATTGACTTACATTTCAACGTCCATCATGATACGCATTACATCCACGTCCGTGGATGCTCGCAACTAGTCCTTTCTCTTTTTCTCCGTCGGCTGAAAATAAACGTATAAGGTCGTCTTTCGCTCTCGCAGCATTATAATTATGCGGCTGGTGCAATTCAGACCAATTCCGAATTCATATGTGGGGATTTAAGGCGGCGCAGCCAGAAATGACGAAAGATGCACGGGTAGCCTGGTCGGATTTTGGATCCTATTCGTCGCTTTTCGGTTTTAATAGACGTGTCGTCGCGGAGCTCGGAATATGCGAAATAGCTACGCAAAGCGTTCCCTCGCTTCACGGTTATGAGCCTCCTGAATATCTCCGAAAGAAGGATATCGCCCGCTATTCAAGTATTCAAGTCGCTAATATGAAGCATTCTCTATTTGCGTTGTGGGCGGATCGCCAGGGAAAAAAGAGCGTTAATTAGGCGTATTAGCGAGTATTTCGCTTGGAATTTGAACAATGAAACGCGGCTGAATTCAGATTCGTTTTAATTTGATTTCGACGTAATGATCGTACCGGCGAAATGCAAGCAATTCGAAATTGATTCACCGATACTTTTAAAGTATCCTGAGAGGGTGAGAAGAATTGAGCGGAATAAACATTAGCGGTTTCTGCCTTTAATATATTGCTGGAATATTAAATGAGAGTTCGTCAAACAAGTTAAAAAAAAAGGTGTGCAGTTATTTTTGTTAATTTAATAGAGTCTCCCTTGTGGTTGTCTTAAATTAGCCTAACTCCAAAGGTAAGTTAACGCAAGTGGCAGATGTTGCTCCTGCTGTGTTTAAGAATAATTAATTTTTTTCCTAACTATGGTGGTGATCTTAAATAATAAAAAATTATTTCATCGTCAGGCAGAGTGCGTTGGTATTTATTATTATAAAAGGCAAGAAGCTTTAGTTCTGCCATTTAAATAGAATTTCTTCGTGGATTAAAAGATGTTATCTTCATTAAAATTTCACATGGAACTCGGGATGGACCTCTAAATGAAATTCATGCCATAAACTTTTAAAAAACGTAAATTTCCTTCCTGTTTCAACCGTTTTCTTTTAGTAATCCATCCTTTAAAGGGCCATAATAGAGGTAGAAAGGTATTGTGAGGATTCCATCAATTTCTGATTCTGATCATTTTTTGGTTAGAAATACAAAAAATCGGTGGTGGAATTTTGTATCGGAATTCTAAAATATTTAAAATGAATAACACCAATCTCCCAGTTAGAAAACAACATATTAGATCATTTTTGGAAAAACCATTCCTTAAGAGAGTAAAATGCCGGGTGGACAGGTTCGGAAATTCGATACTATTTTTGTTTCTAACCAGAAGCCTCAGTACCAAATTTCATCTTTCTAAATTAAAAAATTACGGGCTTCCTTTACTCTGCATCTTTGAGGGCTAAACTGTTCAAATTTCCTGTAGTTGAGTGTAGGCTTTCACGACCGTAATCCATAGAAGAAATGTCTTTCGGGTAATGCCACGTAGTTAAAATTTTACTTGACGTTTCGCTGATCATGCTGTCAGCTTCTTCAGAAGATTTTTAGAGACTGGTGTTGTTGTCTCTTGCTCCTCGTTATATTTCCGCTTTGCTGATCCATAACAAAGCGGAACGGTTGTGGATCAGCAAAAGCGGAACAGAAAATGGGTATATAACGAGGAGCAAGAAACAACAACACTAGTCTTTAGAAATCTTCTGAAGAAGCTGACAGCATGATCAGCGAAACGTCAAGTAAAATATTAACAACGCGACAACACCCGAAAGACATTTCTACTATGTTCAAATTTCATGTTTGTAACTTCAATAATTTCAGCTCTGCGTTGATGAGTCAATCAGGGTTTCCTCTTTATAGGTGGTGACAAACATTCTGATGTTTTTATAATTCCAGATGAAGAATTCGCCACAATAGATAGTTATGAGGATGAAGGAGTGGCAAAAAATTATATTGTGAAATAAATGAATATTTTACTAAATTAAAAATAGAAAATAGAAAATTGGAATTATAGAACTAGAACTTAGAAACCGTCATGTCTGCCACTCTTTTTATATTTTTCTGAAGACTCCACATAAGATAAAAATGTTAGGAAAAAGATCTAACAGAATTATTTTTCTTTACATCTTTGTCCTTATTATTTAAAAAGAATCAGCAATCTAGACGCCTGTCTTCTATATATTTGTGACCTGTGCAATGCCTTTAATATAGCAAATCATAATCTGACACGCTACAGTTGTTCTTTTTCGCAATTTCAAAATTCATAAAAAAATTCACCCTCCATTTTTTCTAAAAAACTTAGGCGTGTACTAGGTTGCATGTTACTATCGACGACGATGAAATTGGCATCTATTGTTCCCTATAATAATAAGACTTCGTAATAAAAAATATCTATGTAAAAGAATACAAAAATAAAAGAATAGGGAAAGCTATCATCATTCTATTCCACATCGAACAGCTCGTATTTTGACAAACTTTGGCATTCCAAACGGAGGATGATTCCTGAAAAACGCTACGTTCAAAGCTAGTGTAGGTACCAAGCAGTAATATCTCTATTAGACTAGTTCTAGGTATCTCGAAAAGCTAACAAAAATTCAAACGAGCACTGAATATTCGAGAATATCTTTACCATATATTACCTAGTAGATACAGATAATATTTAAGAGAAAATGGATGTGCCTTGACTTGTTTTGTTTTGGTTTCTTCTTCACAGCGGGTCATTAGCGTACGGGAGCTGTATTTACCCATAATTTCCAAAACAATGTGCCGCTTTGCAGACGTAATTGACTATAGACTGTGCTGGAACCTTTTCTTCATAGTTAACCATTAATACATCCTTTGTACGAGGCGTAATCAACCCGAGGCACGTGAAGTTTACAAAATGACCGTTCTAATTATATCCGGGTTTTTTGCGCCCTGCGACCGCCAACATTTCAACGTATTAAAGTACGGAATCGATCACGCTAAGGTTGTTTAACATTAGTTGAGTGTAGGCTTTCACGACCGTAATCCATAGTAGAAATGTCTTTCGGGTGTTGTCGCGTGCTTGATGTTTGACTTGACGTTTCGCTGATCATGTTGTCAGCTTCTTCAGAAGATTTCTAAAAACCGTCTGATTCTGATCTGAGAAATCTTCTGAAGAAGCTGACAGCATGGTCAGCGAAACGTCAAGTAAAATATTAACTACACGACATCACCCGAAAGACATTTCTACTATTGTTTAACATTATTCTTCTGAAATCAGCGCATCTTTTTCGCTATTAATCGCATAGTATTTCCAAAATAGCGAAATCATCGCAGACCAGCGTTGGTTTACAAAATGTGAATTTCCTCCTATTTTGCTAGTGATGCAATTTATTTTTCCATTATCAAACTACCACCTACAGCGTAGATATTTCCCCAATTCTTGTACCAAAATATGCATCTTGGTATTAATTATTTAATATATAATCAATCATGTTGCATAACTATCAATCAACAAAGGTGATCCAAATAAACGAACAATGCCTTGAGAGTTCTTCTTGGAATCAAGATATTTTCGCATAAGATGTCAATAAGGGACCGCGTGCCATCGTCACCATAACCAATAAACCGAAACAAACAATCACATTGCACCGTCAATGAAAAACCACGCGCGCCGACAGGGGAGGAAAGCAAACAATTCGTCCTCCGAGCATATTACTTTCCGTAGGCGCAGCCACTACGGACGTAGGGTACACACGCAAATTGAACGTGTGTAGGTTATAGGTAAACCGACCATAACGAGCAAGCATCGCATACCGTCTCCGGATCGCAGTACCAAACACTATAGCGAATGGCTTTTATTATCCGGGAGTTGGGAATTTTTAATTTTGCAGCTTGAATAAAGCATCGGGCAAAGAGCTATTGCATCAGAGAGAGGAGACGTTATATTACAAATATCGTCTGCCCGACCGGGTGAAGATTGCACTCTGGTCACATGCGTATTACTGAAATTCAGGATGTGGAATTGAAATGGGACGGGGCTCTATTAGAATATAAATCATTCTGATTCTTTCAATTATATTTTCATGTGGAGGCCCGTTTTATGAGTAACACCGCAATTTTCTTCGGTAATGTTGGTACATATGAAGCCTATAGAATTGAATAGTTAGGTGCTCTTAACCCATTTACGTAAACTAAGCAAACTGGAAAACAACACAAAAGTGTGCAAAATGTGCAACCTTGATTTATTGGAGTCTTAGTTTTAAGGCATGTACACTGCCGTTCAGTAAAGTTCGGTCATACAATAAAAATCTATTATATCGCACTGTATACAATTATTAATACATAAAATTAGAAAAATATTAAGCATACACTTTTTTCTAAGGCATTAAAGCCATAAATTATTATGTAAAGTAGGAATATTACGACGACCACAATAAAGTCCCTTTTATTATCATTCCAAGAATTTCTCGGAAGTGCCGATCTTTTGAAACGGGTCGTTTCGGGATTATTAACGAACAATACATTTAGGAATATACCGCAGTATCACTCTTGTTTATTTATCACGGGCGTAAAGATATAAATTTGCTTCATTTTACTGTTAAACGTGTGTTGGTGTGCATCTGTCGTTTTTGCGCGAAAGTTTTAAGAAAATTTACTTCAAAATGGCACGTGGCAAGCGTACCAGTGTAGAAAAACGTTCACGCATTATTACGCTGTTTGAAGAAGGATATTCGGGGCGACAAATTGCTGAAAAAATAAATATGAGTAAACAGTAAATGACATCATAAAGCGATATCGGACAACTGAAACTATAGAAAATCGTGTTCGTCCCGGAGCATCTAGGAAAACAACAAAAGCTGAAGATTTAAGAATTGTATCATTAAGCAAACGCAATAGAAAATTAACAGCGCCACAAATAGCAGCCGAAGTCAATCGCGGCCGTGAAGAACAACTTTCGACGAGTACGGTAAAACGTCGACTTCAACAAGCGGACCTTTATGGACGCATTGCCATTCGAAAACCCTTATTACGTCGGGACAACAGAGCAAAACGGCTACAGTGGGCCCGTTCTCATCTAGATTGGTCGTTAGATGATTGGAAACACGTGCTTTGGAGTGACGAGTCAAAGTTTGAGGTTTTTGGGCAAAATCGACGAGTTTATGCCCGAAGATCTAAAACTGGAAAGTGATCGCGAACTGCATTGTGCCTACAGTGAAGCAAGGGCGTAGTTCTGTGTTAGTGCGGGAATGTTTCTCCTTTGCTGGGACGGGAGATTTATGCAGAGTGCAGGGTGTAAGGAGGAAGGAAAATTATTTTGCAATAATCCAGAATCATGCAGTGCCATCAGGATTGCGTATAATAGGCCGTAACTTTACATTCATGCATGACAACGACCCAAAACACACTGCGTTAGTGTGTAAGAACTATCTAAAGGAGCAAGAAGAACAGCACACCCTGAAAGTAATGACATGGCCCCCACAAAGCCCAGATTTGAACCCTGTAGAGTTGTTGTGGGATGAACTGGACAGGAGGATCTGAAAAATATGCCCAACTTCACAAGAACATTTACGGAATATTCTGCAACATGAATGGATTAATATTCCACAATTCGTTTTAACAAAACTTATCGAAAGAATGCCTAGAATAGTTCGAGCGGTGATTAACAGCAAAGGAGGTTTTTTCGATGAAAAAAAAAAATAATGTTCAGTATGTTATATTAGGCCAGAATAACTTTTTATGTATTTATTTTTGTCTTTTTTACCTGTACATACAATAAAATTGCATTTTGTTTTTAGTTTCGTTTGTTTCTGTAACCTTTTCATGTTTTTTACTAACCGGCCGAACTTCTCTGAACGGCAGTGTACACTCTGTTGCACTTTATAATAATTTATGGAATTGCCATAACTTTATAAAAGAAATCAGTTTGAAACGGACGTTTATAATCTACACATCATATTCATACAATATTCACAAAATTTAAATTACTTTGCCTGGTTTCATGAAGTCGCTACCTTTTAGATTTAAATAGGAAATGTGTCTATTGTTACCCTTAAAATAGCAACAGGAAACCTGTCTTCGTACTGTAACGTTATAAATACAGAAACTTGTCTTGTGAATTAAAAACATAATTTTTAGACTCGGTAGATCCCAAAATGTTACTAGACACTCTTTCGGCATGTTCTTTGGCTACGCGTCAGGTAAGAGAAAAGTTTCTTTTGAATAATCGAACCTGAATTAAGCTTGTGATATAAATAAATTTGTACTTTTAAAATTAAACAGTTAGGCAAATACGTCTTCTCTTAAAAGCGAATCGAACTAAACTTCTTTGTTTTCGATAACATTTTTCAAAGATCACGGCCAATTACGCTACACGTTTCATAAGGCAAATATTATATATTCTTACAAATTATATTTTCAAACGATTAACATTTTCCTGAAAAATACCATATTACAGTTTGTAATATGCCACAGGAGTTCGCGATCTACCAAACCGACGTAAAGACATTTCTGAAACTACCCCATTAAATGTTAGCCTTCACAATATCACAGCCGAACCAGCTTTTGGAAACTTCAGTATACATTGGAATGTTACAAACTGACGTTTAAAAGGTTATCTATCATCGGCATCACATCTGGTGCCTTCAGTTTGTCCATCTATCGAAAATAAAGATTCCTCTGGTGGTAAAAAGGTCGATTTCTAAAACAAAATTCTTTTTTGTGGCCTATTATCTTTGGAGAGTGAGAGGTAAAAGGATTAATATAAGTCCAGCCAACGATGGTAGTGGGGAAAACAGACATTGACTGTTTTTGTATCCCGTTTTCTCGCTTCCCAAAACTTCTTGATTAATGTAAAATCTTTCTACAACAAGTTTCAGCGTAAAGTTAGATAGATGTGAAAAAACTTCAGTTGCGCCCCTGCATCATGCTACATCAAAATTCATAGTTTCCGTTTGTAATTTCATATCAAGATATTTTAGATATTAAAAATCATTAAAGGTGGCTGTGGAAATAAACAATCACCAACGCGATTAAACAATTGCATCAAATAATGCTAATTTTTAATTAACATTGAGTCTATCTGTCCTTCAGGTAAAATGTATCTAATAAAAAGGTGATAATTTGAAAAATTCTGTAATTCAAAAGGTGAACGGCAGTAATTAATCAGAAGTAGCTGATTTTCAAAAAAAAAGAGACTCTCACGAATTCCACGTTCCTAATCTTAGTGGTGGGATTTATTCAAAAGATAGGATAATTTAAAAATTGCACTTTAAATATGTTTTTTCTTCTAATTTTAAAGGCAGTCTGAATCATTTGGAGGAATCCAATATCATTCCACTGCCTTAAGCACTCACTTTTTACAATATGGTCACTTCTTTGATTTTTGGAGAAATCAAAATTAGAAAAAAAAATTACGCAGATTTATTTCACTAATTAGGCTCATGCATTGTATCTTTCTTTGAGAAAATCCTGTATATCAGGTATATCGTTCCCTTAATAGTCGTTTTTCTTTTAACTTTAAGGAATTTTCCCATTTAGTATTTATACTTTGAATTCATGTGTTGACTGTAATTTTTTCTTGATGGTATCACCCTGATGTAGAGTGAAAAAGCGCTCGAAAAATATTGGCGTTTCTAATAATAATTAATAAAGAAAATAACAATATTTAGGTCTTTACGACCTTTTACCTTTCTAATTTGTGGAGCCAATTAACGGCGATAATTTTTCAATACTAAAGAAATTTCCTATCGGACTTGAAGCTACACTATTTTCAAGGTAAATTTATAAATTCTTGTTTATAAAACGCTCGCTTATAAAATAAAATAAAAATTTGATCTCTGGCTAAAACTACCCACAAATAACACGACAACCATGCAGTATTTGGAAAGAATTACAATGGAAGAGGATAGGGGTAACTGTTGATTACGTATTATACGCGTCTACGTGCATATATGCCACAGTACCTGCCCGAGATAATAATTATTATGAAACAAGAACCCGCATTGTTAACGAACAATAACTTCAATATACCGTACTATATCATTTCGTACGTCGACAGAGACAGTTAGCTATCAAGCTAGATGAATGAGCGTACGACGTGGCGTTACGCGGTGAAATAACGATGCGTGTGCAGTTGGCAGATCCTACGCTCGCATATGAAAGTTATGGGGAAATTCACGTGGATTTTAAAGCCAACAGTTATTACATTAAATACGAGAGAGTAGTAGACATCGTACATGATCGTTCCGTTACATATTAACCTGCATTTAGGTGAAAATAGGCGATGGCTCTTGTAAGAACCACTTGACTATTGAAGTGAACCGCCTATTGCATATAAATATCGCGTTATTACGAACAATTTGCGGAAATTATGTGCAACGCTGAATATGACAATTCGAAAATACGTTATGTGTTGAACAAGCTGGCTTACGAGGCACACATTCTTGTTAAAGCTTCTTAATAATCTAGTTTTATTTTTAATTTTAACACATTTTTTGCTTTGTTTTCTGTATTTTGTAAATCCGTTATTCTATTGTTTAATTTTTCTAAATTTAATGTTTTATTCTTTGTTACTTGTTCTTACTTGTAAATTCATAATTTCGTCCTATAAACTCATATTCTAGCAAAAACTTCGCACTATGGTTTTTTCTCTGCACTAAGTTTCTTCTTCAAAAGTTTCTAGTGTTTTAGCCTGCAAAACAATTCCTTTTGTCGTATTCTTAAAGAATATACAGCGTATTCCATTAAAAAAAAATTAAAAAACATCAACCAAACACAGCAACGAATCGCGAAATTTCAATTTTTCGATGTGTTGCTGAAAATTCCAAAAAAATACTGGGCACGTAAAGAAACAGTGGCATTTCGCAAATCCCTCAAATTTTCTAAAAAGAAAAAAACAGATGTAGAAGAAAGCTGTAGTAATATACAAGATGTTTCACTTAAAAAAGCAAATTTCTACCGTATACCGCGGAAACGGAACACCCTATATACTTGAATATAATTTTATGTAGTACAGAACTTGTCTCTGAATATCTTCTACTTAAAAACTAGTTTTCCTAAGTTGCGCAGAAAAACGGCAAATACATAACAAGAACCTGTAGGTAACCGGTTCGGTTATAATCTACTACTGCCTCCGTAACTAGAACTCATAAGGTTGGACGGTAGCCCTAATAATGCATTACACAAGCATATAGGCGTTGCGGGAAACCACATTACAAAATGTGCATAATACTGGATGATACCAAACAACACTATAGAATCGGCACACTCCGCACCACACAAATTTAATTAATTAATCCGGAACAGCAGTATCCAGTATGACCGAATGATGTGAGAGAAACACCAATTCTAAGATGGCTTTTCTATCTCTACTGTCATGGATGTTTGCCATACTATCCCCATGTACAGTCCTTACTATCATTATTTACTCGCATTTTTTTTTAATCTTTCGTATTTTGTTATAAGGGAAGTCTTTTAATACATTTTTTAAACAAACCTATTGTGTTTGATTTCGCAGCCGACTAGCGGCATTGTTTTGCAAATCAGGATTCAGCTACACTCAAAAGGAAAGGTTGCCGGATGTTAAATTCACACGGAAATTTTTTTATGTGCCGAAATTCACTTTGAACGGAGTAACACTCCGTTTAAAGTTGACGGATTTTCGGTAACTGGAAAACGAAGAAAAACAGAAGGACAACACCATGCTAATAATTTTGTCACTTGTTGCCTTCGTTCTATTTACAAATGGGATGCCGTTGGAATTAGCGCTAACTGAAGATTATCAGCAGGGCGAAGCATTTTATATTTTATGCCACGGTTATTTTCAATCCTCAGTGGCGTAGAACAGGTTAGGGTTTTTTGTACGTCCGTACATATGTATAAAAATCAGTTATCGTAGCGTAGTAAGCATCTGTGTGGTGTCGAATACGTTACGTAGAATTACTTTTAGAAGTGTCCATCGATAGTTGGTGTGTTCTCTGATTGTTTGTGTTATGTACACTGCCGTTCAATGAAGTTCGGTCATACAATACAAATCTATTATATCACACCGTATACAAATATTAATACATAAAATTAGAAAAATATTAAGCATACACTCTTTTCTAAGGGATTAAAGCCATAAATTATAGTACAATAAAGTCCCTTTTGTTATCATTCCAAGAATTTCTCGGAAGTACCGATCTTTTGAAACGGGTCGTTTAGGAATTATTAACGAACGATACATTTAGGAAATATACCGCAGTATCATTCTTGTTTATTTATCGCAGGCGTAAAAATATAAATTTGCTTCATTTTACTGTTAAACGTGTGTTGGTGTGCATCTGTCGTTTTTGCGCGAAAGTTTTAAGAAAATTTACTGCAAAATGGCACGTGGCAAACCTACCAGTGTAGAAACACGTTCACGCATTATTGCGCTGTTTGAAGAAGGATATTCGGGGCGACAAATTGCTGAAAAAATAAATATGACAAGTTCAACAGTAAATGACATCATAAAGCGATATCGGACAACTGGAACTATAGAAAATCGTGTTCGTCCCGGAGCATCTAGGAAAACGACAAAAGCTGAAGATTTGAGAATTGTATTATTAAGCAAACGCAATAGAAAATTAACAGCGCCACAAATAGCAGCCGAAGTCGATCGCGGCCGTGAAGAACAAGTTTCGGCGAGTACGGTGAAACGTCGACTTCAACAAGCGGACCTTCATGGACGCATTGCCATTCGAAAACCCTTATTACGCCGGGGCAACAGAGCAAAATGGCTACAGTGGGCCCGTTCTCATCTAGATTGGTCGTTAGATGATTGGAAACACGTGCTTTGGAGTGACGAGTCAAAGTTTGAGGTGTTTGGGCAAAATCGACGAGTTTATGTCCGAAGATCTAAAACCGAAAAGTGATCCCGAACTGCATTGTGCCTACAGTGAAGCAAGGGCGTAGTTCTGTGTTAGTGTGGGGATGTTTCTCCTTTGCTGGGACGGGAGATTTATGCAGAGTGCAGGGTGTAATGAGGAAGGAAAATTATTTTGCAATAGTCCAGAATCATGCAGTGCCATCAGGATTGCGTATAATAGGCCGTAATCTTACATTCATGCATGACAACGACCCAAAACACACTGCGTTAGTGTGTAAGAACTATCTAAAGGAGCAAGAAGAACAGCACACCTTGAAAGTAATGACATGGCCCCCACAAAGCCCAGATTTGAACCCTATAGAGTTGTTGTAGGATGAACTGGACAGGAGGATCCGAAAAATATGCCCAACTTCACAAGAACATTTACGGAATATTCCGCAACATGAATGGATTAATATTCCGCAATCCGTTTTAACAAAACTTATCGAAAGAATGCCTAGAATAGTTCGAGCGGTGATTAACAGCAAAGGAGGTTTTTTCGATGAAAAAAAAATATAATGTTCAGTATGTTATATTAGGCCAGAATAACTTTTTATTTATTTATTTTCGTCTTTTTTACCTGTACATACAATAAAATTGCATTTTGTTTTTAGTTTCGTTTGTTTCTGTAACCTTTCCATGTTTTTTACCAACCGACCGAACTTCTCTGAACGGCAGTGTAGGTTTAGAGCGGCTTTATAAATACGTTAGAAAACATATATAAAATATCAATATTGTATTTATATTTTGTTTGCCGCTCTCCCATAAAAAAATATGCTTTGATTTGCCCTGATTATCACTTACAATCTTTATACACGTAAATAGCTCAAGAGCAAATAAAATACCAATTATAATCGAATAGAATCTTATATTAACATGCAATTTAATTTTGTAATAGCGGAAGAGCCTTTTTGTAAAGCGCATTGCAAATTGACTTTAATTACCATTTGTAAACGGGGCGACGCGACATTGACAGTCCTAAAGTTCATTCCGTCCGATAATCGATATTTCCCGTTCTCCAAATGGAACTATGTAGGTACTTTGAGCTTGTTTTATTTGAACTAACTTTTTAATTTGCCTGTCTGTAGTTGTTCCCAGAAACTCTAAATTAAATTTAAACTCATCAATAATTTATGTTGCCTTTTAAATTTTGCGCAGACATAATTGCTGTTAGGTATTTGTGTATTTAGATATTTGTAATAAAATTGACGGTTACAACTTTAAACATTTTTTGATATATCACTCTGTATATAACATCAATGAAATAATTATTTACGTGGATCGAGATCGGCAGATCGGCTGGAGTCTGGCCTGACTTTACTCTTAGCAACATTAAGAGATCTCAGTTCCCTCCATAATTCCCGAGGCTGAGGATTTTCAAATTCATGAGTAATATAAGCGTAGTGTAGTTTATAGTTAGCGCAATTTTTTATAGTAATTCCAGTAACCTGCCAAAACCTTTCTTTTGTCTTTTTAAATACATTATCGCTAATTTAATTCCACTAACAAATAACAATAAATATCAGCAAATCATCCCGTTTAACGAGTTAAATCGAAAAATATCTACGACTCCCACCGTATGCCATAGTTGCGCTCTTATCCGGTAGAGCGAGTGCTTTTCCGGGAACGAGCATTTTCCGTGTGTCGGGCGGGGAGCAATCGCGTATGGTGGGAGTCGCGGTCGGTGTTAAATACTCAGGTGTATGCACCTATTCGCTGGTGAAGTCTACCAAGTCTCTTCCCCTCCATTTACACTTAAAGCAAATTACGTATACTTGCCTCCACACGCTGTATGCGAAATTAATGGCATATGCAATTTGCCCGAGTATAAATTACGTTTTATTCATTTTTAATATGAATAATTACGCCGCATCTGAAATATCGTCGTTCCATTGTTTAAGTGGAGCATAAATTTTCGGTGTATCGGTTCCGGGCGCGCCCGACAAAATAAAATTGTTAGGGCGGTTAATGTGTCCTTTTCTTCGCCGTTCGGTCTTAAGTAGCCATTTACAAATGAAATATTCAGATGTCTTACATTATTAAGTGAGATATCTTTGGAATGGTAACGAAATATTGATGTAAAACGTAAGAGAACAGGGGGTTGTGTAGGGGGTAGGAGAAAAATTCGCAAAGATTTTCTGATATCCAAGAAATATTGACCATTAAAGTGAAAACGTTTTGCAACCCAACAAATATTATTTTTATTTTATCGTCCTATATGTACAAGGTGGGCCAAATTCGATACTTTTAATAGGGAACTTGTATTTCTAAAGGAATTAGACAAAAACTGACCTAAGCTTCTGGAGCTCGATTTTAAAGAGAAATCGATTGGTGAAATCCCTATTTTTATATCTTCCTTAATATAAGAGATACAGAGCGTTCTCTTAAAATGTGCAATTTTTGAAAACCCTTGTAACTTTTTTATTTGCGAAAATGCTTGATTTATATAAAAATTATATTAGGGCGCTTTTTGACGCAGAATCCCATGTTTTAATTTTTTCTTTTCTTAAAGTCCTATTTTTTGAGATATTATCAAGACTTGTGTTTTTTTATATGGAACACCCTATATATTTTTACACTATTGAAGAGTATATAAAATTACCTTTGGAATGATATAACACACTTGATATTTTATTTAAACAATTTTTAAATTATTTGTTTTTCTTCATTTCACGTTATTTTAAGACGACTATGGATGGTGGCAAATAAGCAAATAAGAGATTTCAAGGCAGAAAAAAATTGTTTTAATATTAAATGTTACAAATAACAATTCAAACAAACTAAACTAAGGAAACCATTAATAACATTACTGATATTATAGCTATAAGGAATTAAGAGGTAAAAAAAAAAAAAATTCGGTAAAAATTCATTCATGTATTGAAAATTTGCAATTAATCATGACTAGAACTAAAATAAGTTGGTTTCTAAAAAACATGATAAATTATAGCGAGTGTTCGAATTGTCCGCTGTTCTGTTGTAAACATAATCGACACCGTTTTCTTACACTCTGAGCTGAGTTCACCAACTCGAGCGGAGACAGAGAGTCGAACGCTTGCAAAACTACAGCTTCTAATTCCTGCCTTGAATTGGGCAAATGCTTAAACGTAAGATTTTTAATTCTTCCCCAATGGAAAAAATCCAATGGGGTTAGATCAGACGACCTTGGCGATTATTTAAACATTTAGGGACCACTATAATTAGCTATTCTGCCGGCATGAAATGGAGCATAAGCAAGTTTATAACCATTTACCACTGTCGCTAAACCAGGTGCCTACTGTCCTATACGAATTGTTTAATTCGCATTGAGTGTTTGGTTTCTTTTTTCTTTTTTTGACGTATTCTATGCTATTACATTATAAAATAAACGATTATTATTATTACTATTATTATTTTCCTTTAACACCATTATTCCCAAGCTTCGACATGTTAATAAACATTTTTTTAAAGTTAAAGATCGTAGTTGGGCACACTTTATCGCTAAAAAACAGACGAACGTGAGGAAACGCCGAATTTACTTATTGTCTATTCAAAGGAATAACCCAAAATTAAACGTAATCCACATTAAAAAAAAACAGAGACTTTAAAGCGGTTATTAACTTCAACGAAGAGCGAAAACAGAGAACCAATGAACTATAAATGTTATAAAGGTTCGACTACGTCAACGGCGGGTAGTTCGGACGCGTTAACATTTCGGGCGTAATCGAAATTCTCATATCTGTTATCAGCTAAATTACAAACGGTTCGGAGCGAGAAGCGTTTCCTTTATTATGTTGAAAAACGATTCCTCCGCTCGTATATATTCTCCCTCGGAACGGTAACTTAAACGATTATGTGGATTTGTAATTGTGATAAATTTTTTTCCTACAGATGTTCCATTCACTTTGCCGATCGTTAAGAGATAATTTTTCCGCGATAGGCGGACTTAATTGCGAAATGGATGTACTTCGGTCGGCGAATGCGGTCGTTCCTACGATTTGGTTTTGTACGCGCTCTCGTTGTTTGTTTCGCCTTTTCCTGATGTTCGCTTTTCAGTGGAAAATGCGTTTTGAATGGTGAACGATATTTGAAAGCTTGTACTTTGTTTGTGTGCTCGTCAATAGTTATGTTTATTGTGCTCTAACCGCTATTTTGTTTGTTGCTATCTGTTTCTCTTTTTCAATTTATTGCTGCGACGAAACATCCACAAAAATTTAAAGATATTTTAAGCTGAAGTAAATAGAATGTAAAAATAATTATTAATTGTAATGAAATCTAAATTTTGTTTCATTTTTATCAGATTTTTATTTACCATGTATGAAAACTACAGAAGGACAAATGCAACAATTGTATTATATAACAAAAGACGCGGCTTTTGGCGGAAGTTTTCGGACCAATAGAAAACAGCGTCAGAACCGTACCTGATACGCGTTTCTGGTCGACAAATTTGACGATTTTCTGATAGAAAATTAACCGCACTTTAGTTGAAAAAGAGAATTTTCACTTTTCAGCTTTGAAACGCCGTAGCGTCCGAACGGTTGGAGCTAGAGAATCGAGCTCTTTATGTCAAACGGAGCTAAAATTTTCGAAAACCTTGTAAATATTTTTGAACCGTGGTGTATACATTTTACCAATCAAGAGGCAGTATGTGCAAGGGAATGTCATCAAATTGTTTTGCTGGAACAAGGTCACATTACCTCAGAAGACAAGAAGCACAAACGCACACAAACATAAATTTTCGTTTCAACAGACTCCTTGTTGGCAGTGCCTTCGCCGTCGATCAGTCGTGGAATATTTTCCAAGTCTGGGGCTCGGTCTGCCTTCTTGGTCCGACGTGCAATTGTTTCCAAGTCCGGAGGAAAAATTAAGGAATTAAAAAAAAATTAATTTGTGCTAACTACGACACTCATGATTTTGTAAAATTCTAGTCGTACTTCTATAACCTTGTGCATTCTGGCATTTTAACAAATTAATGGGTAAAAGTATTCATTAACTTAACGAAATGTTTCTTTCAAAAATGGAGAAGTTTATACAGTTTTCGTTAAAGTAGAATTACATTTAAGAAGTGCAAAAAATATTAAGTAAGTGCGTTATTTTTCGTCATAAAATCTATTAATTAATTTTTGTAAAAATTATTTTCTTTGTTCTAACAAAGTTAAACTTACAAAGAAACTTCTGCATGTGTTAAATTCAGAACGGGATGAAACTTGGCTGGGATGTAGAGTATATTTGAAACGGCGAAAGCTGATTGATTTCAATTTTTTTTCCATATAATTCTCGAACGGTAAGAGTTAGAGGTGTAAGATGTTAAAATTAAGACGCAAAATTTTGATGCTTCGTTAGTCCATGGACAGGCAAAAAATTGATTGATTGAAGATTGATGAAATTTAATCCTTTATTACACATTGTCAAATTTTCAGTCGAACTATCTCAGCTTCATCCGGCCATGCACAGGACCGTACTTTTATGATTACTAAGAAATGAAAGTAATGTCCGTAATAAGCATCAAAGTACGGCTGTGACGACGATAGTCATACTTTTGATTAGAAACGTTCGACATCTGGACGGTTAATTTTATTGAAATGTCTCACATTGTAAAATAAAAAAAATTCTATTAATCATACGAAAGATATAGACAAATTTATTTATTTCTGTTTGTTATCCGATTAACTTCGATTTTCTCTTTCCGCTATTTTATGTACAAAAAAATTTAAGTAAGTGCGTTATTTTTCGTCATAAAATCTATTAATTAATTTTTGTGACAATTATTTTGTTTGTTCTAACAAAGTTAAACTTACAAAGAAACTTCTGCATGTGTTAAATTCAGAACGGGATGAAACTTGGCCGGGATGTAGAGAATATTTGAAACGGCGAAAGCTGATTGATTTCAACTTTTTTTCCATATAATTCTCGAACGGTAAGAGTTAGAGGTGTAAGATGTTAAAATTAAGACGCAAAATTTTGATGCTTCGTTAGTCCATGGACAGGCAAAAAATTGATTGATTGAAGATTGATGAAATTTAATCCTTTATTACACATTGTCAAATTTTCAGTTGAACTATCTCAGCCTCATCCGGCCATGCACAGGGCCGTACTTTTATGATTATTAAGAAACGAAAGTAATGTCCGTAATAAGCATCAAAGTATGGCTGTGACGACAATAGTCATATTTTTGATTGGAAACGTTCGACATCTGGACGGTTAATTTTTTGAAATGTCTCACATTGTAAAATAAAAAAAAATCTATTAATTATACGAAAGATATAGACAAATTTATTTATTTCTGTTTGTTATCTGATTAACTTTTTAACGATTTTTCTATCTTCCTGTTATTTTATGTAGTTTTAAATTCTATCATCGTTATAGAAGTTTCTGCTAATTCCTATCAAGTAAAAGAGTTACTTGATATAATAATCTAATGGTATTAATTGCAAGAAGTAACTGCTGCGAGACATACAGGGTTTGTTTAAGTAAATTCCACGTTCGTAAAATTTTTCACAGAGAACTTAACATCTCAAAGGTGAAACATCCTATCTTTGGAATATGTATCTAAAGGATGATGCATCATATACAAGCTTTACTATATTAAATAATAAAGTTGACATCCGCTTGCGGGTAAATCAAAAATGCAATGAAATTGAAAATATTTTTAGGAAATGCATCATTATCACTCACCAAAATTTCAAATAGATACTTATTATTATTCCCAGAGATACCTTCAAAAAGCCATCGCCATCTAAAATTGTTATTGTAAATAAATTCAATTGATATTAACAAAGATCAATAAAATTTATATATGCAGTTGTATATTAAAAACAAAAGGTAAATCGCCCCGATTTTCAATAAATAACGCAGTTCCATTGTTTCAATATAATTACGTACTTTTTATTTGATCTATTTGTGGAAGACCGCTTTCGCTATTAATAATTAACGCGTCAATGTAAATTAAATATTTTATTGGGCTCTAATCTGTTATATTCAATAGGCATCCGCAATATTTATTTAATTAACTCAACACGTTAAAGATATGAATTATGAAACTTTCCCTCGATCAACCCCGTATGAATTCGCACATATGTTCGCCTCCGTACACGGCGCTCAAATACACAAATAGAGTATATTTTAAAAGAGCAATACTATTGCATTTTCCAACCCCTCTCTCGACTCTTACGCGTAGGGTAGGGGGTACATGATATGATTATGATCCGCCGTTGCTTGGTAACGCGCAGCATCCATCCCCTCCATTTATATATAAATGAAGGGTGCATCGGCGGATCTCACTTCGTGACGTGCGTCCGTTAAACGGTGGCGTACCGACGCCGCCGCCATTTTGATTTCATTCTCCTCAGCACATAGATATTCCTCCATCCCATCTATGTTCTGTAAATTCCATTCCGCGATGTAAGATTCGCAATTTTCTGCTGCATTCTAGAAAAGAAAATCGGTTGATTTTGAGTTGCGATATTGTAGAACGTAGTTTACAGTTTTTCCGATAGTGATTTTTTTCATCCCTTTTCCAACTACTTCTGATGGTAAATTCGTTTTTGACGTGATAAGTAGTGTTTCGATGAGTAATTTTACGTTTTTAATTAATTTTAGTGAATTAAATCCGTTTATCTTTTATGTTCGATTGTTTGATTTAACGTTGTTAGTAATGTTGAACAGATTATTTTGCGTAGCAATCTAGTGAATTTATCATTTAAGTTTTGTAGTGCAAACAATTATCCTTTCGCTGTCTTACGAACTGTCCAAAGCAAAAGCTCCGAGCTTCCCGTGAAAACGACGTGGAAGATTGAAGACTGACAAGCATATTTTGGTAAGTTGTACAAAATCAATTAAAATCAATATTAGTTGTAGATTGCGAAAATTCGGTTAATGTGAAAACTATGATTTTGTTAGTTCAATTGCTTGAATTATTACGGATGACAATAAAGTTAGTAAAAGTTCGGAATATGTTTCTGCATCAAATGCAACAGTATCCAAAATTTTATTCTAATTAGCCCTCTGATGCATGAATTTCAAAATTAAATAGAACGACTTTTCTTAATTTTTTTTTTTTCTTTATTTTAATGTACAAACGCTAGAAAAAGATTATTTCAAAAAAATATACGTCCTCGTTTGAGGACATTCAGAAAATTGTGCATATTGTAAAATCTTCAATATTTTCATTCAAAATCACCTTCTCACCGCTTTACAAATATAATCCAATTTTCTAACCGCTAAAACGTTTTGATCTTGTTCATTACTAATCGCTGTGCTTGACTCACATATATTTAGACAAAAATGAATTAAATTTGTCTTTTTTAAATAACTAGATGATCAATTTAGTCCTCAGATGAGGACACAATGAATAAGAGAGTTTGTACGGAATAAAATTGTCTTTTACGCAGAAAATTTAACCCGGAAAGAAATATTTTGTTACTAAAAACAAATATCGAAGGAACAGTTCAAAATTTTAAATATTTCCACTGCAAAATAAATTGACCCACTCCGAAATTATACTGATGTATAGATCTTGTCAATTTTCGGCTGATCGTGGTACAGAATGTAATGAAATGTAGCTCTTCATTATTTCTTCCACAGCTTCTGTATTTCGTAATCTCAACCGTATCGAATTTACGCTTAAAATAATAACCTGTCGAATTAATAGGTGGTAAAGACGATGTAATTGTGGTGATCTGAATCGTTTCATCGGTAATTTTTATTTCCGCTGCATTTTTGTGGAGTTTTTGGTATATTTGTTTTATGTTTTAATCAAACGTATTTGTATTGTACAAAATTTACTTTAAACACAGTCTACAATATCATTTTTGCAAGAACATAAAATCCGGTCGTCCTAGATTTAAGCATAAATAAATGAATACAATGGAAAAATATAAAAATGTTTGAGAAAGAAAATAAATAAAAACTGGGTTGTAATAAAATTAAATGTCTGCCGTATATAAATATTTATATTCATTTATATACATTAAACAATATAATCTCATAATTTTAGTCTTTTAGGCATTTACAAACAATTTATTCATTTCTAGCCATATTTCCAAATTAAGTAGATAATTTTGTACTTTGTTTCTTCGAGATCACGACGACATATAGACAATAGTGCACCATGCGCAAATAAATTTGAACGCGTATTTTCCGAGATGCACTCCGTTACATAGTTAATGTAAATTGGAAACAATAGGGTCCCGAACACTGAGCCCTGTGGAACACCGAAGTTGACCCATTTCTTACTAGATGTTGCTTCACCAAGCAATTATTCAGTTTTTCTTGCTATTTCTTTGTTAATATCAATTGTAAGGCAATGATTTTAAGCTCGAATTAATTCTCGATTAAAATCTTACATAGTTGCCGTTCCACATGCATTTCTATAATCTTCTTACTTAACAACGACATTGTGGGGCGATATTCTTCCACTTTACACGTGTTCTTTTTACTTTTGGTATGAACTTTGATAACAGCTGATATTTTCCATCCTTCAGGAAGCATTTGTTCTTTAAAAGATTTATTGATGATTATTGTTAAAAATTGTCGTAATATTCATATTAATATCGTCCATCAAGCGCTGCTTCTTGTTATTTTTCATAATTCTCATTACACCACCTTCCGTAATGGGTCGAAATTGTCTTAATGGCGGTGCACATTCTTCAACATTTTTTCCCCTAAAACGTGCGTTGCAAGCAAAACATTCACTTATTTCTTCACTCCGTCTACGTAACGAATTCTTCCATATTTCTTGAACATCAGTAAAGCACCCGTTACCGAATTCGTTTGCACTTACAGCGTTGATACTCTTGGAGTTCGTAACAACATTTTATTCCTCTAAACATTTCTTTATTGTTGTGCTTGTTCACTGCGTACAGCCCACTTATAATAATCGTTGCAACTCATGTTATTAAAAAAATATTTTATTTTCATATCTGGTAATTGAAATATTTTCTAGATAATATAAGCTGGCCTAACATATATTACATAAATAACATTTACTTTTGTTGCAAGCGAACGTTAGGATTTTCGTATATCCGCTGCGATTCCGTAAAACATCGTACAAAATATATGTAAGCGACATCTGTCGTCGCCGGTAATATACGATGCAATGTAGTAGCTGTGTAAGATATCACTTCCTCTATTTCAAACAAAAAAAGGGACCTACTTACTAAATTTAAAAACTAACTCTGATACGAACTCGCGTTATTTCCAAGCAAAACTTACGCCCTGTAATACAAGCATCTGGAAATTTTAAACTATCTGCGGTAAACGTTAAATAATGTTCACATCACTCCCAAGATTGACTTGTTTCTCAAACGAAGCAGTGGTAAACCCCGAAAAAATGATAAATTAAATCGAAAATTACAATCTTATAAGAGTCGTTTCATCTATTCGGGGACACACTGTATATTGATCCAATAATAAATATGTACGACCACGTTAAGAAAGCTGACATTGTAAAAATATAAACTTTATTTGCTTTTTTTACTTGTTCTTTTTGAGTCATGTTTTCCTGATAACTTATATTAGCGAATATCTCGCACACGAAGTGCTTTTCACCACATATTTATTGAACTCATTTTCTAGTTCTGAAAGTCCTGAAACACCCTGTACATCCGATTCTTTATTTTTTTGTTATCGTCTACTCTATAAGAAAATGGCATTTCTGCACTGATAACCTTCTATCAGCATTTATACAAGTACTATTGACGTAACGTTGTTAATCATCAACGAAAATTGATCCCGAATAACACAATTTTCATCTTACCAAATCCCAGCATATGTTACACGTCGTCAGTTCGAGCTAAATTAATTAAATATGTTCGCTGGCGCAAAACGGATTCTCGCGCATCTATCGGCGCTTAAAATGCCTCATTACACGTATTCGAGGATGTCTTCGGTACGTGCCGATGTTATACTAAGAAACAAATTTGACGCAAAACAATACTTAAGGGCTTACGAACAAATAAGGGTACCTTAAAGGGTCTGACAGTAAGCTTCCGTAATTCCGGACTATTTAACTTGCAAAGTTAATCTATGTGTACTTAAGTAACGCCGCAAGTTTTGGGAAGGCATTAAAACAACACCGTGACATAATATTGATTATGACGTGCTCCTGGAACTTCGGGACATAGTGCGAAAATTAGGTTAGAGAGACCTTAATGAATTTCGTCCCGGAGTGGAAATTCAATACATCGTTTTGGCAAGTTATAATTGTAAAACAAATTCGTCCTACAATACTCGAATAATTACCTATTATTAGGACGGTTTGCGGTGAAAAAAGATCGTTATGATTTCCGTCTGCTTTTATTTCTTAGCAAAAGCTGGATTTATCGTCAGGATAGATGGAATATAATTGTTCATTATGACGTATATGAGAGTCTAGGACGGCCTTCGTCCTTAAAAAGCAATTGTTTAGGCTGCCTCAAGTATAATCGAGCCGCCACCTTCAATTCTTTACCCTTGCATCTTCGTCTCATCATTCTTGTATTCACATATTAGTTCTATGCTATTAAATAGCTGTAAGGCTTACACACGCACTTCGTTTGTAAATAGTACAAATTGTACAAATTAACGGAAACTTTGTTGATAGAATAATTTCCTTCCTTTTAATTCAAAGTAGCGTTTGCATACGCTAGTGCTAGGGACTTGATAACACGTACCATAAATGTTTCTTTTAAAACGCTGCGGGCCATGTTAACCATATTTAACAACAGCAATAATCAAGTTTTTCTTAAATAACGAATTTTATAATTTTTTTGGCTTTATTCTTTAAATTGGTTGATATTTAACAGGTTCGGCTTATTTGGAAAATTACGAAAAGAATTCAATATCGAAGTAACTCATTTATTTATTTTTGCTTTCTAAAGATGCTTTAGAATATTTTTCAATACCTAGTTTGTTGAAAATAATCTCAGAATAATCTAAAATTAACTTGTGTGTTAGACTATAATAAGAGAAATTTAAAATTTAATATTTAATTGACTTTGAAAATTGAGGTTAACTGCAGGAAAAAGAAAGAATAAAACAGGGAATTTTTCAACAAAGAGTGATCAATTGTGATCCGATATTTCGTACCCCAACGTTGAGACTAACGATAATAATCAATCTTCAATTTTAATAATCTAGATAAATTCATCAAAATGATAGGTAAATTTTCGCTGCACGTGGCAAAATCTGCAACATCAATTCAGCAGTGACAAGTTCTGAATAATGAAAATAATATTTCATTAAATAAAAAGAAAAGTAAAATATAGTATTTTAAGGTGGTTGGCTTCAGATAAAGATATACAAAACGTGGTGGCTGAGAAAAACTAGTTAACTTGAAAACTTAAAAAAAAAATTAAATACAGCACATTGTTTAAAAAAAAAACGCAAAATTTAAATTTGAAATGCGAAGACAATTAACGCCTCGGTGGCCTAGTGGTAAAAGAGCCTGTGCTTGATTGGGCAGAGTTAAGCGCTGTGTTTTCGAGACCCTCTAGGGTCAACAAATTTTCTTAGTGGATCCGGGTCACCATTTGCAGTTGGGGTATAATTAACTGCGCTTCGCCCTTTACGGCCGGGGGGTGACAGTAACAAGGCCATGGAACACTTTACACACTAAAAAGTTCCTGAGGTTACGACAAGCTTAAAAAAGCTTATACACACCGTTGGGCCGTCACCACACTAAAAAAATAAGAACATATCAAAGTTCAAGTCATCAAATGGTGGTATGCCTGCTCTAGCACGGCTTAAAGGGAAGTGAGCGAGGAATTCAACGTGAGGAACTAGGAAAACTAAAACGGGGGGGTAAATAAGAGAGCATATGTTAATTCGTACGGTAGTGTATCAATTTTACGCCAAATTAATTGCTAAATTCGAATGTTTTGTCAAAATTAGGGCAATCCATTTAAGAAAATAAAATTAATTCCGGTGAAAAGTACAAAAATGGAAAAAAAGAAGATGGAATTGAGAATTTTTTGCATTTTTTTTTTTTACTTTTTCCGTTCCTAATCAACATAATGCAAACATTCATCAGAGTAATATCCCAATCGATCTTCTCTCTGAACGACTCCCATCATATATTAATAAGCTGGAACGAACATCAACTCAACCATCGCCTCAACGCGAAAATTCGAGCATATTTTTTCGCATCGGGAAAGTGGCTCGCTTAAAATTCCCACCTCGTCTCTTATCTTTAAACAGATGACCCGTTCGGCTTCTTCCATTTTAATAACGCCTCTCGCCCCTTCCTCCTTCTCGTGCATTTCTCCTACTTGTAACTGTCAAAGGTTGATTTGTACCTAAGTTATTCGGTATTCGGATCTCGTAAGTGCTCAAGGCGAATTTCCCATCTTTATTGAAAACTTTCTAGTTGACGCGAAATTAATTAAAAGTCATACCGGGCCGCGTACGTAGCCCTTTTCGCCGGATCGCTCCAATTTCGGGTATTACCCCTTTCAACTGCGACAGCTTTCGGTGCCGGCATCGTTCGGGTCTTTCGGCGTTTCGCTAACGGTCCCCTAACTGTTCTCGCCTTGCCCCTTGCCGAGCTTCGCATCCGCCGCTACGTTGAGCGATTTTAATTGTAATGGTTTCCCTCCTCTTTGCTTTGGTTTCGTCCAATTATACTCGAAAATTACGCTATGACGTCGACAATATTCTCGGGGGAGATCCGTCGTCGAAGATATGAAAATTTATTTAGAAAATTTAAAACAGTTCGTTAGAAGAAGTTCTTATCATTTATACTCGGAAGAGTAGGCGAAGAGGCCGCTGATGCGGTGTTATTTAGAGTGAAGCAGGGTATGTAAGAGGAGGATCCGCATAGCCCCGCTGATTAACTCCGTATATGAAGAAAACATAGACAATACACAAAGTGTTTGATAACCGCCCCTTGTTAACTTAAGCTAGTAAATATTTGATCGCGGGACTCTATTCAAGTAACTAAATTTTATTATAGCTTTAATAATAACGAAGTAAGTAGCGATGAGAAGATAACTAAAACACATCTCCCTTTTGATAATAAACTGCACGTTTAATCCCTGCGGAAGTAGATAAGGATGAGATAATCTAAAATGATAAGCGCCTTGCGACGTACGACATACCTTATTCTAAACATTCTACGCGATATATTAGCACGAGCAAACCCATTTGCATACATACGTTTCATCGCCGTGGAAGTCACTCCGTTCTAAAACAGAAAACCCCATTAGAATGACGTAGTAGGGTGTAGCGCAAATCGAGTTTAAATTTTAATAAATACGCCAAGCGCCGCCTGGCTTCGTTCCTGATTTTATATCGTCATAAATTAAATGCCACGCCGTGTTAATATAGCGAGAGGGCGCTCTCTAACACCTTGCGCGCGTACATTAAACAAATGACATTTTACGCCTACTATTTGCTCCTCGCGGCGGCTAACGACTGCAATCTCTAGGACATCCGCCGCTGTAAGGAAACTGGACGAGATGGGAGCTAGCGCCGCCAGCCGATTCGATTCAATTTATGCTGTCGAGCGAAACCAAAATTGAATTTCAATTATTGGCTCGATTTATAATAAAAGCGGTAATTACGTAGTACGCGGAGGCGGTCGGGGTCGCCCGTCGCGGAGAAATACGATTTTCTATAACCTCGCTGTACGCCCTCGAACGGAAAGCATCCGATTGAGGATGATATTGAAGCCGACGGTGAAGATTTACTGGCTTTAATAATAGTTGGTCACCTTTGGTGCATGTCTCGTTAAAGATACGTACGATGCCAGATTGGAGAACGGCCAATATCTCGGAAGAAATACGGTTTTCGTGACTGAGTGTATTGATGGGTTTTAGAAATATTTCTTTTTCGAAAATTGAGGCGGATGTTTTAAAGATATTTTAAATTAAACATTAATGTTAACAATCGATCATTAAGGATGATTTTGGTACTCCTTCTGCTGCAATTGGGTCATAGAAACGATGTTTAGCCAGATTGACAGTGGCGGCTCGTAACTCTCTGCACGGGGGAGGCTACTGTGATCTAACTCTTCTCGATTAATAAATTATATTTTATAGCTATTATTGTAGCGTTGTAAGTGTAGACTAAAATTTTAAATAAAGAGTTGTTAAAATAAAAAAAAAATTATTATCTATCAAGAATTACGTGCCTGGAAAGAAAAATTCATAAAATGCGTAAAATAAATTTTTAACAAACCAATAGCGGTAAAATATTAACAAGCTTAATAATAAATTAAAAATGAATTCTAAAAACAATAACAATCGTAATAATAAAATAATAAATATAATAGTAACATCTCTCAGAAAACTTTACATATAATAAACAAGATAAATAATAAAATTAAATAACTCAAAGATGTTTAAAAAACTGAAGTAAATAGTGTAAAAAATTTGTTGAAACGCAGAAAACTATTATTTACTTTATTCGATAAATTGGGGGAACACGCCTACCCTTCCTACTAACAAAATAATTAATTACCCGCTCATAAGCGATAACGCGCGGCAACTCGCCGATAACACATGATCTCACCTAGAAGCCAAGCCTCTGAACTCTACTTTTCCACCGTGTTAAAGTACACATGCGCTTACGAGGACGGCTGTTCACTGGGATGGTATTGAGCATCTATGCCGTGCCAGATTTGCGGCTAGCCTCCTCGTTTGCTAGAAGTTATTTATTATAAATTCTTTTTAATTTTAGTATCTAGCCAATGTTTAAGCATTATTTTAATCCATAATAAGCAGTATTTATTTTATTAAAAATAATAAGGGAGGTTTAGCTTCCTTAGCCTCCCTTGACGTGCCGTCACTGCGCAATGGTCCCAAATTAAAACAAAAACTTCCTTCGACGTATTCGGCAAATGTAACATTAGAAAAAAATGTGGAGATATAGCTTGTATCTCGCGTCCAATATTCATGTTTAATCTTCTAAGTTATGGAGCTTCCGCTTGTGTGCTTTTGTTTTTGGGTGAACCTATGGAAAGAAATCCAACGAGCAAAAAAATCTAAGTACCTACCGCCAAACATTAATTACATAATTTTGTTGAAACCATAGATCACGTTTTCGCATATCTGGTTAGTTACCATTAGGAAGCGGATTCAAAGTGTCCACAATGCACAATTGGCTGGTTGCTCAACAATGGCAGCTCACACATTAATTTTTGGAGTTGCTGTGTAAAAAATATTCCACAATCGAATGTGTTTACTTCGTTTTGTTGACTTACAAATCCGTTAAAATAAAAGATTGCTTCCTCCAAAAAATAAAATGTTGAACTAATTTGAATCATTACTAAAGCTTTCCGCTACTGTTCGACAAAGCTCTATTCGCCTGTCCGGATGTTCTTCGTTAAGCTCATGTAGAATATGTATTTTATAGAGCTTGTATTTGTTTTTTCTCAATATTCATCGAGCTCGAGATTTGGAGCTTATATCATTTTCCGTTACAGCAAGTAACACTAGAGACCGGTTTTCGTTATCATTCATTGATTTGGGGCGGTCGGGTTAAGGTTTATCTTTGATATCGCTTGTTTCTCTAAATAGCGATCTGGAAACCGTTGCTTGGGCTCCTCCGGAAGAACATTGTTGAATAAACGGCAAAGTTCGTTATGAGAATGAAAAAAAAAACATTTTTACGGTGGCAATTATTCTATTCAGATACCTCAACAAACTGACGTATCATCTGCAAGTCATTAGCTTTCTGCTTAAATTTTATGGATAATCGGCTTTCTTTTTTTAAATGATTGCTAAAATGTAAAGAAAAAAAGCAACCGATAGAAGAATATGCGAAATAATTGTCCGTAAATGAGAATTCATAAAATTGATAATGAATCGGCTTTAGAGATGAAGTTCAGGAGGAAAGCAGATTTATTTGGAATTGTAGTGGACGAAGAACGATGGGAATAAAGTGCCACACTAAACATGGTTTAGGAAGGATGATGTCAAGACGTTGTCTCATCTATCCAAGCCCAGATTCAAATATTGCATAAAATGAAGTTACACCTAAGAAACAATCCACAACGAACCATTCCAGAAAGGCGGAACAAATTTAAAAAAAAATGGAGCTATTTTAGTCCAGAATTTTGTAAACCTCTCGAAGCTTCTCAAATTACCTCGAATAAAATTCGAACCACTAACACCATTGTGCTCCTTTAGGTGCGGTTCGGTTCTCGCCTTCTTAAGACGCCCAATCCGTAATATATATATAAGTAAGTTCGTACATTGGCGAGTTCGTATTGTACCTTGTATAAATTGGCGCCTATGTTCGAACGCTGCCAACCTTAACGGGATTGCCAAGACCGCGTTTGAAGAAGACAAATTGCAGCAGACGCGATGTGACAGGCACAATTTACGAAATAACTTCGTATGTATATATAGGGTGAATACATGAATGATAGAGACGGTAATGCAGCGAACTGGAGGCCTGGATTATGGGATAATGGTACATTCCCGTTGTCAAGAGAACGACATAACCGGCTTAGTCTTTATATATATATTACATTCGCCCGATATAGGGTACGTATGAATAATACGGGTGGATTGAGACAGAAGTAATATCCTCCAGGAAATATTTCGAGTTGGGAGCGCAATATGCTCTTAAAATCCTGAAAGTTAATTTAAAAAAAACTCGTCTCGTTTCTTTCTAGTTGGAAGGTATCTAATATTCTTTTATTGAGTCATCCCTTTAATTTATATTCTACCTTCTATCGCTGTTGTCTCACAATTAATGATACAACTTTCATACTCGACAAACTCGACATTTCTTGGCGCCTTCTAGTGCCAAAGAAACGCATTTGCCGTTTTTTGGTTATTGTTTCTAGGCATTTTCTGATGTGTTCTGTTATATACATCATGGTAACCTTCACATGTGCGATTTCCCAAAGCGCTCCTTGCGCCGCCATCTCGTGTTAAGCAGTCAAAGAACTGCTCGAGGCATGGTTTAGGGAACAGTACCCGGTTTATGTCGCTGCTTCCTGAACGGCAGGCATGCGTTTCTTTGGCACTAGAGGGCGCCAAGAAATGTCGAGTTTGTCGTTTTGAAAGTTGTAGCATTACCTCCAATAGAAGGTAGAGATAAAAAAATGAACAGTGAACAAAATAATCATTTTGGACAAGATGGAATATTCCAACTGTGCCAACAATACAAAACACGTACATGTTATTACCAAATTTTACGCGCTAACGAGTTTAACTCGAAACAAAATA